>JANSVA010000218.1:52226819-52256285 GCA_025504915.1 Erythroxylum reticulatum | reverse complement strand
CCTCATTTATCACCAGCCTCCACATCTATGGCACTACCATGTTTACGCATTTTCCATAGTTACCTCTTCATAGAAGTGAATATTAAGTGGGTAAGATACTTGTAAACCAAGTTGGTCTCAACTACTATAAATCTAGGCATGTTAGACCTCATTTATCACCAGCCTCCACATCTATGGCACTACCATGTTTACGCATTTTCCATAGTTACCTCTTCATAGAAGTAAATATTAAGTGGGTAAGATACTTGTAAACCAAGTTGGTCTCAACTACTATACATACAGCCAAAACGCCTAAAATTGTTCAACAAACTCCGTACAAATCAAAAGATACGAAACTCAAAAGCTAACAATTACATATCATCTAACAAATAGAGGTTACAGATGCAGGCCTGCGAAAAGCAATTCCAATTCTTCATCCTGTGATGTGCTCCTCTGGAGTAATGCGAGAAAAAGAAAAGGTGAGAAAATAGGCATCAGATTTTAACACCAACCATCACAATTGCTTCTGAATCAAAACTTAATGTATGATTAGAGACAAGAAAAACAGTTTATGTTGTCAATTCTTTTCATGGAAAACTTTCTCTTTAGCAAAGCAATGCATCTGAATAGTTTCATGAGAGGGCGATGCGAGCTGTCAAATACTATTATCTTCTATTATGAGACATCAAGTTTTGTAGATTTGTCATACCTCGAGGGACAAAAGCTGCAGAATTTTGGTTAGAACTCGCAAACGATGAGTGGCATACGAGCTGTTTGCAGGAAGTTGGCTCATTCTCTTCATTTCTTCATGAACCACCACTTTCTTTTCTTCACAACCCATTTGATTCCATCGGTCTTTGGACTGCATACCTGCTCTACCCTCCATCTTCTGATCAAGGGCACATTGGCCTGCAAATGACCAAGTCAATCCTCTTGTACATTAGTCCTGTGCTCAAACAAGATATAAGAATAATAGAGAATGAACCAAAGGAAAGAAAAGAAGCAACGCTTAAATAAATAAAGTGATAAAATAGAATCAAAACAGACTGAAATCGGATGGTCTGAGTGAAGTTAGGTTCAGGAACTAGATGATAACGCTGAAAATAGCTCAATCCTACCCATTTTTGTCTTTCGAGTATGATTGTCGAAATCATGAAAATATCCTAAAAGAAGCAAGGCATAAGTTGAATAACCAAATCGATCCTAAAGCTAAGTGAACTCGCAAAATTAAATAAGGAAAATTAAATAAAAACGATTATACCCAAAATGTTAAACAACATAAACCATGAACCGTATTGTACTTCAGCTCCTCCTCATTCCCGGTCACCAAATCAAAGTTGGGGTAAGGTATCTGCCATCCCTTGTTTCTGATGTGCAGTTTGCGTTGATTCCCATTATTATGCGTTCATAAACAATCTTACTTTCTTGGTATGGAATCATTCATTATCTTGTCAACGGGAAAAAAAATACTTCTTAAGTAATTAAATAATCTGAAAGGCCACAGGGATAGAAAAGAACCCATGTCGAATGGTGGCCCAAACATCAAAGGCTTGCTGGTCACTCTCAACAACCAGAGACTTTTAATCAAGAAAGAAATTTTCTTTATTTTCCAATGCTAACGAATAGCCAAAAAGCAAAATTCCATCAACAGAAAAAATTTTCTAAGAGTGTGCTCTTCCCTCCAAGCCGAACACAAAATCATAAACTATGAGAAGCCCCTAGAGTAATTCAAGAACTAGCTTTCCCACTCCCAAGATATAGTAAATTTAACACCCAACAAAACGTTTTCTCAATCATTCTTCGGACGCTTTAAGTACAAATCAAATTAAAGCCAACCCAAGTTACATGAAAAGCACGAAGGGAACGTACAAGGAAACCATGAGAAGCAGTTGAAAGGGAAACAAAAAAGCAGATTGTTGGATTTTTGCTCCTTCTATAAACTTCCCCAGGAATCGAATGAAACCAAACTCTCAATTTCGGAAAATTTGAACGAGCCTTAAAATCACAGAGAGGAAAATAAAGAGAGACTTACGAGCAGCCTGCTAGTCGGCAAATTTTGCAGGAGAGAAAGCTCGACAGGTGTACGCAACGGGTTTACGACAATCCTTCTTCAGACACTTTTAGGTCCTAAAACGCACCGTCTCGCTACGTATTGATTTGTTTATTGGCGTTCTTTGAACTCTACTTTTTGATGTGCTAAAAGGAAAAAGAAATCCTTTCCAAACTATAAAAAAAAATATAAAAACAACCTTTTTTAATATTTATGCAATATTTTAAAATCAAAGTAGAAGTTAAAATTTAAATTTTAAAAGGTTAAATTGATATTAAATTTTATAAAACCAGTTAAAAATTGAAGTATTTAAAATATGATTAAAAAATTCTTTCTAACTATCAATAAATTAAAAATTATTAAATAAAAATTAATTAATATATTTTGATTTACAAAAATGGATTAATTTACAACCGAAAGTCGAATACTTAATAAATTAATTAATTTTTAATAATAAAAATGTGTAAAATAAGTTGAAATAAAAACTTAAAAGTTGATCAGAATTTTTATTATTCGATAGATTAAATTGGTTCATATTTTTAATCATTATATTTATGAATTATTGGTAACATATGATATAAATGAGGGGATTGTTGGTTCACATTGAATAATGAACATAATGAAAAACAAAAATATATATAATTATTATAATTATGATAGTTGGTTAATAAAAATGAATGATTACCGCTACCATTAATAATAGTTAGTTTCTTAAAAATATTGAGAAATAAAAATTTATTTTATATCAAATTTTAATGAAGATTATATTTAATTACTAAAAAGGAGACAATATAATTAATTGATTATATTTTAATTATAATATAATATATTATAAATAATTAATTATATTGTGATTATTTATATTATAATTAATTAATTTTATTGAAATTAATTATATTTAATTATATAAAAAATGTAAGCGTGACAAAAACTGTCACGTTCGTATACTTGCTGCCAGAAATGATTTCAATCCTTTCAAATCTAGGTGTGTTGAGTAATGGCCGAAAGTCACACATAAAAATAATATTCCTATAATGATAACCACCAAATATCTTATTACTTAACCATTTATTCATTCTCAAACATATTAACCAGTCACCCACGAGCATTCAAGTTTGCACTTGCACAAGGCACCCTCTTACGATGTTTTTAATGTGATATTACTTCCTCTCGGGCCATTATTTCGCTTCCTACTTTACCTTCGCATACTCTTTTTATTGACCTTCATCTTCCTTCGCTAATTATTAAACCCCTAATTAGAAACACCAGTTCCGTTAAATAAATGCAACTGTTATTAAAATAATCATTCTAACATATTTAATTGTATAATTTATAAGTTTAAAATTTGTTATTTGTGCTGTAAATTCGTACTAAGTAAACAAAATTGATTTGAATTAAATAATTGAATAACCTGACATAGTTACGTGTCAAGCCTTTTTATTTTCCTCAATTGTGCGGGTGGAGTTGGCTTGTATTAAAGCTAGGTGATGTAACATAAAAGCAACATATTGAATGTAGGATTGATGTTACCCATCCACAAAGACAATTGAATAATATAAACATCATCATTGATCTTGAATGGTACACATGTCCTTGCCTAAAATTCAATTTGTCCTTCAATAATTTTATCTTGCTTTAGAATGCCATAATCTCATCTTCAACTTCAAATACTTGAGCTCTTCTATGGTGGTCAACATTAGTATTGTGTTTCTATTGGCCTTTGCAAGCTTCTCTTTCACCTCCACTTAAACTTTTTGTACCTCTTTGGCTAACTTTTAAAACATTGACATTGAAATTATTACCTTTAGGCAATTTAACAAAATTAAGAACATGATTAGGTACCTTATTATAAACCATAAAAAATAGAGAACGATCAATGGAATAATGGATAATGATGTTATAGGCAAATTCAACTTAGGTAAGAAAGAAAATTTCAATTATTTAACTTGTTAACGCATATGTATCTCACCAAATTACCTAATATTTTATGCACCACATATGTTTATACATTAGTTTGTAGATTTAAGAGAAGAATCAAAATACCCTATAAAATTCTCCATAAATAACTCAAAAACTTGGTATCACAATTAGATGTAATAGAATTGGAACACCATAGAATTTCACCACTTATCTAAAGAATAATTTTGTAATTAAAGTAGCATTACCATTCTTTTACAAGGTAGAAAATGTGTCATCTTTAATAACCTGTCAACCTAATAAAATTTACCCATAAAAGATTGTAGCATTTAATTTATGAGGAGCATGAAGGTATTTGGTGCAATAGTTAACCTAAATGATATAATTAATCATTCATATAATTCATCCCTTGATTTGAATGCAATTTTTCATTCATTACCAACTCTTATCCTTATTTGGTGGTAATTGCTTCTATGGTCAATCTTAGAGAAAATAACTAATCCACTTAATTGATCTAATATATCATCTAATCTTGGGATATGAAACTTATAACTAATAGTAATTTTATTGATTGCATAACTATTAACATACATCCTCTAACTGTGATCTTTCTTTGGCATAAACAAAGTAGGAATGACTTATGAATTCATACTCTCCTTTATACGACTCTTCTTAACTAATTCTTATACCTTTTTCTTTAATATCTCTTTTTCTTTATACTCACACGGTAGTAAGGTGGGCTAAGTAAACAAATTTTGGGATTAGACCAATGTGGTGTTAGATATCACGCTTACAAGGCAATTTATTGGGTATGTTATCAGAAACTACATTCCCAAATTCCTCCAAAATACGTTGAATTTTAAAAAGAATTCCATAATTCATGTTTTCTTTCACCTCTTCCCCATTTACAATTAGTAAATAAACATCCCTTGTTTTTTTTTTTTTATCTCACTATATATATATATAGTAAATGCCTTTTGCTCTCTTTATTAGGTTTCACACCCTTTTCCTGCTTATAACTACTAGGGTATATATTTCACTCAATATTTCATAAATTGGTAAATATTTGTTTTAGTCGAATACATTTCTTCAATTTCATATTCTCATGGTCTACTCAAAAGTATTTTGCTTACATCTGTATCAACAATATCATAATAGAGCTTATCATAATATTTACCAATTGGGAATGATATCTTATAATGTTTATTAACAAAGATTCTTCCAATATCCTTAATCCATCTAATATTATAAGGTCCAGGTTATGGCTCGGTATTCAACTTTAATTTTTTCACCATTGCCTTATTTATAATATTTTCTTGAGTGCTTCTATCGATAATCAACTCACATAAGCTCCATTATACCATACACCCTGTACAATTTTTTTTTACCCCTTTGTAAATCATCTTGTTATTCGTGAGATGTCATCAACCTTTTAATCACTCTCACAAAAGCATCATTATCATCTTCCTCTTCTTGCTCTTAATCATCTCCTTTGGGTGCACAAATTTTCTATTCCTTGTAATTTTCATATTACTTCACCGTATTTACCACTTTCCTCTTTGGGCATTTATTAGATTTACAGTCTAGTTCATTGTATATATAACACTTAGAAGAGTGGATTTGGCATAAGATTGGTGGATTTAGAGTCTATTGGAATTGCCTTAATTGAATTACCACCATTAACGTTATTTTTCCTACGAATACCACACGTAGGATCCCAATTTTATCCCTTATACTTAGGCTTTAATCCTCTTTTAAGTACCTTAAAGTTTGTTAAGGTTAGGCTTCGAACAATTGATCGTGGGTTACTAACTTTAAAAGCTTTGTGATAAATTTGTTAACACTTGTATTTCTTTGGTGGTATTATTGAAAATTATCAAAGATATATCATTCATAATTTGGCAGTAGAAATATCCCCTTCAACAGTTGTTTCATCCTTCTCTATAAAGAAACACGATTGCTTCCCTCTCTTCTCCTAGTCTTCTTCAACGGATCCCACTATACTAAAGCTTCCCCTTTCAACATCTAAGCCCCCAACTTGACTCTTCTCTCCTAAAATTCTCAACATGATTAAAGAAGCATTCTATCTCTACTAACCAATCTAATAGTGCCTTTGTGTCTATATCACCATTAAAGGATGGGATATAAGCCTTTAGTTTATATTTATATTCTCCTATACCACATATTTGATAAGCAACTTCTTTTACATCGTTAGAACTATTGTTATAATCTTATGGTGTAGGATTTTGAATTTGAAGGCATCTTGCAGGGCGATATACCCTATCAACTTGATCTTTAATTTTCCTATTATTATCTCCTTGCAACAATATTCACAACTGATCTTTTATCTTTCCAAGTTGTTGTTCTATATTGCGATTCTGTGCTTTAATTACTCTTTAAACTTGGGTAACGCGTGAACTTCAATGTTTGTATTGTTGTTCATTGTCAAGAACAAACTTGAGATTTTGAAAACTCTATTACCATCAAAAGCAACTTATTATACTTTACAAATACTAGACATTTCCAAAATGTTAAGATTTAATTTATATTTTATTAAAAATTTTAGGATTCAATTTACACTTTTTGTTAGAAGCTACTTATTTATCTAATTAAGGGATATAAGAAAAATAATATGAAGACAATTTTATTAGTTTCCATAAATAGAAAAATCTTTTCCATAGCATACGAATTCAAGTTGATAAACTCGTGCTTTTCACAATTGAACAAATAAACCATAAATTTTTTTTTTTTTGGAGAAAATAAAAGGTTATCATCCGGTGTTAAATATAGACAAAGCGGATTATCTCCATCACAATCCACACGTCGGTTATGTATTGGGCTAGATCTTCAACCCCCACAAAACTCGTAAGATCGTTCTACACTCAATCCCACCACCATAGGAGTGTCATTAGAGGAAAAAAAAGAAAATAGAAAAAGTGAAGGAGGGGAAAAATAAAAGACGAGAAAAGGAGACGCACCTTCGTCTGGTGTGGTTGTGATCTCTCTTTTTCTCTCTTCCCCGTTTTATTTTGTTTCTCACAGAGACAAAAGAGAGACTCAAGAGAGAGAAAGTTTGTGTAAGGACCACATTGACCTCGATTCTATATCCTTCTCCTTCCTTCGTATCAATCCCTCTCTCGATTGATTAGCCGTTTTTTCCCCTATTTTTACGGTCCGCCATGAACGAGAAGGCCAACGTCTCTAAAGAGCTCAATGCCAGGCACAGAAAGGTTCTTCCTTTTCTTCTCTCTTCGTTCTTCTGTATAATTTCCCCATTTTGCCCCCCACCTTTTCGATTCTACGATTCGGTTCAATTTTGTTCCGTGATCTTGCGATGAGGTTTTGCCGGAACTCGATACACCTAAGCCGCTTCTGTTTGTTTTGATGCGTGATTTGATCTGTTGCTTTTTTCAACGGAGAGTTTCTGTATTTTTTGGTAGATTTTCTGGCTTAATGATGCATATGGTTTTGTTATTCTGAGATTCGATCCCGTTGTCTTATTAATTGAAGACAGATCTGTAAAATTATTTGCTGAAACAAATTGACTTTTTATATTAATGATGGCTGAGGAGACGGGGGAACCCAGAAAATGACAATTTATTGATTCAAGATTGCGTATTTTAGAATTTCATGTGGAGTGAACGTTTTGGGAAATACTTCAATACGGCGTAATCAAAGGTTTAGGTTACTTTTACCTTTCTGGATGAGTTGGATTGATGGTCTGTTACGTTTCGTTTGGTTTGGCATAGGTTGTGAATCCTAGAAATCAGCATTTGTTTTTCATTTACTGATTTACGAAAACTTTATTCATCCTTAGTGTTAATATGGATCATGCACAATGATCTTTTACTAATTAATTAAGAAAGTTTTTCATTAGGTTATGATGCGTCAAATACCTGGTTAGTCTATCATCTCTTCTATCATTTATTACATAATTGGAAGTAATTTTCTTGGAATTTGTTTACTTAGATCCTCATTAGAACTTATATAGCTGGAGTTAGTGCAACCTTGGATCTAATTGGCATTGTGAATGTGGCACTGTTGGTTTTTGATGATACATCATTTGGATCTACCATATACTTTATGTCATAACTGTGTATATAAAAATTACTGGATACATGGTGTTAATTTTCTCTTTAATTGTAACGTTATATTTTCTTTTTGGTTTATCTGTTAACTTGGTACATATGCAGATCTTGGAAGGACTTCTCAAATTGCCTGAGAATAGGGAATGCGCTGACTGCAAAGCCAAGTATGTATATTGATTGACATCAGAGACTTATTGCCATGAAACAAATGGCTATTGACTTAGAAAAATATTATATTAGTAACATATCTTCTTAGATCGCATGATAGCAGGATGGATGTCATTCTCTGAAGTTTTAGGTAGTGATTTTTATAAGTTGCTAATTTCCTTATCTTATTTTACTTGTGATGCAGAGGTCCAAGGTGGGCGAGTGTAAACTTGGGGATTTTTATATGCATGCAATGTTCAGGGATTCATAGAAGTCTTGGGGTACACATATCTAAGGTGAGTTCTTTTATAGAGCTGCTGCATTCTGAATATGACATAATTACTTGAAGTAGAATGATTGGGCACGTGGGCTTCCTTAGAATCTTATCCTATAACAAAGTTAATAAGGTTTCTTGTAAAACTTTTAGTCAGTGTTAGTGATACGTTAAGATTGTTTTTCTTGAAGCACATAAAGGGTAAGCAGGTTGGTAATAGATTTAAAAGTTGCTTCTTTCCACTATGACTTGGTTTTGTACTCTATCAGTTACGTGGAAAGTTAATTCTATGTATTGTTGACGCTTCCAACGTTTATTCTTATCTTATGATGATAAAACTCGCATCATAAGTTTACTTCTGGCGCTTTACAGTCTATGTAAGCTGCCATTGAACTTATCCAGGGTTACCATCTCTTGATTGTAGTGATTCCGTAGTTGTACATTTGTTATTTGTAAATACGACAAATTGTTATAATTAGTTACTTAAGTTTAGTTGTGTAATCTCGTAATCGAGATTTTGTGTTTCCAGTTTTGGTATACTCCAATCAGGGCAGTTAAAATTTCTTGGATTTAAGGCTTGATGCTAGTGTTGCATTTTCTTTTTCGTGTACAGGATATTGTTTCTGGTTGTGGTAGCAAATAGGTCATTTCACTTCTCCCAGGAAATTTGCATACATAAAAATTTGGTACCGGTGGCTGGTGAACAAATTGATCCATCTATTTCTTAATATATTCATGGTTTATACAGTAGGTTTTTAGCACTGACAATAAAATAAATTTGGTGTCTATTAAATTATAGAGGGCATCATCGAGTCTTCATTTTTTTTTTTCTCCCTGCAGGTTCGATCTGCAACTCTTGACACATGGCTTCCAGAGCAGGTTGCTTTTATTCATTGTAAGTTCGTTCATTTGGCCATGCTTGCAGTCAGAATATGTCATGCTGAAAATATTACCATTCCAGTAATAACCTGCTTCTTTGTAATTTATTCAGCAATGGGAAATGAGAAGGCTAATAGTTATTGGGAAGCAGAATTACCCCCGAATTATGATAGAGTTGGGATTGAGAATTTTATTCGTGCAAAGTATGTATCTAGAGATAGAACCTACATGGTCTGATTTGAATTTATTATATATACCTATATTTTTTTCATATAATTTACACTTTGATTATTGCATTTCAATTAAAGGTATGAAGAAAAAAGATGGGTATCCAAAGATAGAAAACCAATATCTCCTCCTAGAGGGCAGGAAGAAAGATCCCCTATTCATCGGCAGGTATCTAGTGAAAGAAGTGGCCACGCACTTGGTAGCAGTTCTGAGAATCTATTTGAGAAAAGGAAAGATTCTAATAGACCAAGTTCAAAAGAGAGTTTTCCTGCTTCAAGATTGAGCCTTCCTGTTCCACCTAGGGGACCAGAACAGGTTATATAATTTTATTCCCTTCTCCACTTTTTACTCCTTTCTGCAGTATCTTTGCATTTCGTATGTCCAATGCTGGTAAGTTGGAACACTTTGACATCTTATTCATAGTTTCTGTTATGAACGATGGAGTTATAATTGGTAAAAAGGAGAAAATTTTGTGGACTGAAGAAATAACAAGCATCTAGATTGTCATATGTGTTTTGCATATATGAAGAAAGTAAATTCATTTTTAGTTTAGCTCTTGTAAGTAAAATTTATTATATTAGCAGAAATATCCTGGAGTATATTGGATTTGCTCCACACTGTTCTACATCTCAACTTGAAATTTCTTACAAGGGACCAGCTGAGGATAAAACATTATCATGTCTGGGGAGCTGTATTTCGTTCCTTTAATTGGTGAATCCTCTGTTTTCGAGAACCATTATGAAATAGCTGCCAAATGCTCTTAAACAAGATGTATTCCATGTCATGAGAAATATAGGGTTTCGTAAAAGCTCTCTATTTACAGATAACTTTGAAGAATAACTAACTAAAGCCAACAGGCTAATATCTCATCTAGGCAGCTTTATTGATGTGGAGTATCTCAGCTTATTTTCTTTGTCGACATCTTTTACTATGCTTTTTCTTTCTACATTCTTTTTGTAACTTGTTCTCTTCAGAATAGCTGAATCTTCAATGCATGTGCATCAGCAGGTGGCCTCTTTTACTAAGCCTCAACCAGTTGAGAAAGCCGAACAATTTGTGGAGCCAACTGAAGCAACAAAAAAGACAGTAGATACGGCTCCAGTTGTTTCTCCACCCAAAATTGATTTTGCCACTGACTTATTCAACATGCTGTCCATGGATGAACCAAGCGAAAATGATTCGGTGCCAGCTTCCAATGATGATAGTAGTTGGGCAGGATTTCAATGTATGTATGCCCTCGCTTGCACAACATTTACCTGCTCTGGGATCTGATGCTACTTTTCTTTTTCTAGCTATTTCTTCCTTCTGTAGATACGTTTATGTTGGCAAATATTTTTGACTAGTATCTCTTACCTCTGTTTATAAGTTGTAAATCCTTATTCTTATATGCTGTTGATTTCACTCTTAATGGCATTGCAGCTGCAGGCGCTGAAGATCCTTCTACAACTGATAAAACTGGTTCCACTAAATCTGTTGAGCTTAATACGCAGTCCACTTCAGGAATTGAAGATTTATTTAAAGATACACCACCTTTAGCAACGTCTTTGGTCCCAAGCAAATCAGAGAAAGATGTGAAGAATGATATTATGAGTCTTTTTGACAAGGTATATAATTCGACATAATTTATATAATTGTTAATTGAACAACTTGGGTAGATTTACTGTTAGTCAATGGATTCTTGAAATGTTAAACGTATAATGAAATTGAGGATAAATTTGTTACTTCATGCTAAAAGCCATATTTTTTCTGTTCTGTTTTGATATTGATATTTTGTGAAAGTTTGCATCATCTGATCTTTTGTCTGGATTTTGTGTAGTCCAATATTGTCTCCCCATTTGCGATGCGTCAACAGCAACTCACGATGCTTGCACAGCAGCAGTACCTTCTTATGGCTGCTGCGGCCAAATCTGCTGGGAGGGACCCAACACTTTCTGGCAACATTGAACAGCCTGTATCAAATGGTGGTAACTTACCCTCCCAAACTTGGCAAAGTAATGGGTATCAAATCCCTGGGTTGATGATGCCTATTGCTGGACAGATTGATCTTCAGAAACTTATGCAGGTATATACTGTATAGTATGTTAGTATATATTTTTAGATGCATAGAATTTCTTGCTTCAATAATTTTCTAATTTTACCAATACTTCTCCTGTTACTAGAGTGGAAACGCAATTCCAACACAAGCAGTGGGAAATTCTGCATCATACCCGACAGCCAGGTGTGATCTGTGATTCTTTTGTGTTTCTATTTCACATGATATTGACAAATTCATAATTTTGAAATGATTTCAAACTTAATTTGAAGCCATAGTCAAAGTTTATTATTTTTTAAAAAGGGAAATTTACAGATTATATTTTTTTTAGCTATTTTAATTCTTTAAATTTTCTATATTCTCTTTTTTTTCTTTTGGCTTCTCTTTAATCTCCCTTTTGTGTACTTCTGCCTTGAAAATTTTGAACTTATTTTTTCGTTTTTGTCAATGATCAGACAGTATTTTCTTGTGCTGACATCATTGGAGTCATGTTTTTCGGTCTTCAACAAAAGCATTGCTTTTCTCCCTATTTGTGGGCTTGCCTTTAATATCTGTCATTTTCTAAATCTTCCTGGTATACTCTAGCTTATGGACCTTTGTGGATCTAGGATAGATGACCACTTATTCATCCCGCTGATGATGAATCCAAATCAGTGACGTTAATAAATGTCTTCCAATTACGATAATCTGAAGAAATTACCTGTTCAAACTGATGAAAACTATTTTAATAACTACAATTAATCTATGCGATTTTCAAATTTTCTCCCAATTGAATTCAGTGTCACGAGTTCTTGTTTAAGAGACTCGGTGCACTTTTGTTATTATAGCGATACAGTATCTAAATTCCATCTTGTTTCCTCGACTTTTGGGGAGTTGGCTCTGTCAGTCTAAGTTTGGGTCAAACAAAATTTCCAATTTGTTTCAATTAATATGCTTAAGATATTTATTTGACTTTTTCCCTCTTCCTTGATTTTGGTCCTTTTTTGTAGAGTCGAGAATTGGTTTTGGTCATTTGTGTAGAGATGAGAATTGGGTTCGTTCCTACGATTCCTTTGGAAATCCTCCCGATTGCAAAACTTATATGCAGTAATAGAGTTATAGAAGAGATAGATGTTGCCTCTTTACCATGTTCTAAAAACATGCCTTGTCCTTTTCCCTCTGTTGCAAATTTTTATTTCATTCCAGCACAAATTACTGGACATAAGTTTGTGTTCCACAGAATTTCATGTCCATAATCATTGAGTTACTTGCTCGCAGCTTTTGTTCAGTGGGGCAGGTTCCCACTGTTAATGGCCTCACAACCATAGAGGCAAGTAAGCCTCAATCAACATCCAAATCGCAATCAGCATCCCCAGCTTCAGGCGGGACTTCATCACAGAACGGGAAGGATTATGATTTCTCGTCTTTAACACAAAGCCTGTTTGCGAAGCATTAAGTTTGTTTATAGCGGTGATATTGGCTTCCTCGTACTGAACCAGCATAGTTGTGTTACAGGGAAAACAGCACTGGAATCTTTTCTTTTCTACAATCGACGATTGTAAACTAATTTGTAGAGCATTTATTCTCATATTTGGTTAATGATCAATTGTATTAGTAGACCTGTTCAGGGAATAAATATGGGCTTAGTCGATTGTGCCATTTTCCTTATTACTCCTATGTTTCTGGATGGTTAACTGAAGTTTTGTCATGTTCACAAGGATCCCCAGATGGCACTTGTTAGTCAGAGGATGTTATTATAAATAAGCTGGTCTGATTCTATCTCGGGATGAATCAATTACACCCGTTCGGCCGAGTTTCCTTATTTTAACGTAAAATTACTCGTATTTAGTAATCGAACTTCTCGTCTATTGTAACTTTTTTGGGAAATAGGGCTTGGGAACTCTTCTTTTTGTATTGCCCAATGTTGGATAAATCTCCTGTGGACATCATGTAGTTCAAGGTATATGTTCTTGAATTTTTGGTCAAGTATATATGGACATGTACTGACCTAAACGCCGGTGACGCGGAGACATGGTAGATTTCTTTGTCCTGGTGTGAGGGAAAGTGTGATGAATTTGGATATCGTGAGGTAGTCACTCATAAAGAACACTAACGAAGACGACAGAGCCTATACGTGTGACAGGAATGATGTGATCATTACTAACTGTAGAAGATGACTTGCATTTAGGATCCAACTTATAGTTACGATTGTGTTGGCCATTTGTACTTTATTTTGAAGTTTATTTTTTTTTTCTTGTTGTATCTCTTAATTCGTTTTTGAAGTCGATCTGTCTCAATCACTGTAGTCGTACAAATGTCTGGTCTCTAACATTATCCATAGAATGAGTCGAGAGAACTTTGTAACTTTTACAGAGAGGGTTAAGTAAGAATTACTAGTTTCATAGACCTTAAGTCTATTTATAATAAGTTCTAGATATTTTGGTAATTTCATTGAAATTAAATTTTAATTTCAATTAAACTTTAATTATAATTAATTGTAATTTTAATTAAATACTAATTATGTCTAAATAAAATCTAATATTTCATATTAATCCTTATTTATTAAATATCTCATATTTAATCATAAAGTTTCTCAAACTTTACAATCAAGTCCAACTTGATTAAATTAACTTTGCTCCCTTCAACCTATTCTATATACGAGACCCGTTAGGTTATCAAATATGTTGACAATGAGTATAAATTATAATTCTAATTCATAATTAAAATTTGATAAATTAAAACTCCTTTTAATTTATCTTTAATTCTCTAATTAAATAATTTATAATCATAGATCAAACTTGACGTCTAACAACGCATTATGACCACTCAAATATTTAGGAATGTTAAAATAGTTTTGACTAACCTTTCCGTATATAATTTTTCCGTATAATTCAATCATTTCATTATATAATATTTCGATTAGACATAGAGTATGGAATTAATGTATACTCTATTTTGAGTCTAATCATATTAGTTTCCTACCACTAGCTATCGATTCAATTAATGACATTTGTAAACTAATTACAAAACGTTATTATACCTTAGTCAAGGATTTCCTAAATCAATAATAATCGAGAAGAACAGAACATTCTCCCTAATTACTTTAAAGTGATAAATCATATCTTGATCACACAACTATCTCTATGTAATTTATACTACATCTAATGACTACCGTTTGATCGACCCATAATTAAATAGGTCATAAATAGTATCAAAACATAGCAATCCCTATACAAGATAACTTTGGTGACCTTAAGTCAAATGATCACTTATACTATCATCACAATGAGAATTTTATAGACATATAAGTAATGTTCTAAATGAATTTCTCATATCGCGTCTGCTCAATAAACTTATTCTCTCACAAGCACCTACACGTGTGTTTAAGTATTTTTATACTTTAGCCTATAAGATCGACTACTTCCTTCATAATGGAAAACAAAATGTGTGATAGTCTTTTTACGTTCTATTAATGTCCAATCTTAATAGAACAATGACTCGGAATATTTAGAAATAATACATAAAATGCAATATAAATATCATAATTATAATTTCATTTGCAATGTACAATTATCTCACTGACTTTATCATATACATCTAAATATGTACAAGATAAAGAATGCTTTTAAATAATTTGTTACTAAACTACAATCAAAGTGATTGGCTTTAGGGTGTAAACCAACAATCTCCCACTTGCAGTAAGCCAATCGTTTAAGTATCTTATACCATATCACTATATGATGATTATTCTATTGCTAGAATAGTGGCTTAATGAGAGAATTCTACAAGATTCTCTACAGTGAGCACTTGTTTAAAATTTACAACTTCCATTTTAATTATCATCATAATTAAGAAAATTTCCCTAAACCCATTCTTAGATCTTTGATGAGACATTAGCTCATTATGCACGCCCAATAACTTTAATGTTTTACAGTACATTATTTTCTTAAACAATGCAAGAAACTATATCAAGTTCACTAAAGAACTTGTTGATCCAATTAATCATTTCTACTAAATGAAAAATATATTATGGCTTAATTAATAACCAATTGCTGCATTGGAACCTCTCCAATCCAAAATGATATTGTTTATGTAAATAAACCTTATTTAGGATTTACTTCTAAAGTTATATCCTTATCATCTTGAACTTAAATATCAACTCATACATAGATTAATGGATATCTTTAATACTTCACAAGTATCTGATATCTCAAATACTAAACATCTTTAGTATATTATCTATATACTTGGACTTAGAAAAAGTTAACAACGTCCAATTGATTTGGACCTTTGTTTGTAACCTTGGAGGTCAAAGCTAAAAAATAATCCAAGGCTTGTAATATAGGATGCAACCTCGGGTCGTTTCATTTAATCGAAACCTAAAATGAATGGACCTAAGTTAAACTATGTGTCACGAAATATAAGCTAATTTGGTAAGGAGGGGGTTTTGATCTTTGAAAACATTAACTGTACTAAAAGGATTTGTAAGAAAAATATGTAAAATGTATTTTTGGATTTTTGGGAATAAAAAATGGAAAGATTAAGACAAATGACCAAAGAGTGATAGGATCCTCTTGAAAATGAACTTTGGCTATCATAGTTCGAAATTAATTTATGATGGGAGTGGAAATCACTAAGTTTCAAATGGGTAAACCTTAAAGAACTCTTTAAGTCCAAGTTCTTAATCAATGAGACTCCATTTCTTAAAATCTTGTTAAATGCTTTTAGTGTGTGTAGTGGATAAGTCCATGCAACAAGTCATTTTAGAATCTAGAATCAACTCAATATCAAACACAACTGTGCAAGATAAAAGATAATCAACAAGATCACAAATAGACATATATGAGACTTCATATATTTAAACTCAAAGTTCTACACAAACAAATCCAAACTACACATTGAATATCCGACACTTGATTAAATTATAATCAAGTATGTTCAACTACAAATTACAAATCCTAAACTTAGGAATTGATAAATCATAGCTAAACCTTGGATTAAGCTACTCCCCTTTTAAGTTCATTGAACTCTAACCATTGCTACATCTTCAAGAGGAGAGAGATGCTTAGCTATGCATAGCTCCAAGAGACTTCATAACCAAGAAGCAATCGGAGGCACCCACGGTAGAAGTCGACGGTGAAAAATGGAAAAATGAGAATGGATATGGGAGAAGACAATGGTGTGATAGGTGTGGAAGATGATGGAATATGAATTTTATATATGTCGACTCCTCCTCTCTCTTTTTGTATGTTAGCCCAAAATAGTTTTTTTTCAAAAGCGGGTTGCTGGATCGGGTTGTACAGTTGGTTAATTTTTTGAAAATGGTTCGGGTCTGGTGTCAATTCGAATATATTGTCGCGACGAACTTTTCCCGAAATATTTCTTCAATAATCTGCTAATTTTGCCGTGACGAAAACATTATTCTCGCCCCAATGAACTTTGCCCGAAAGGTTTTTTCAAAGAATTTCTGATTTCGTCGTGGCAAAACTTCATCCTCACCACGACGAACTTTGCCTGTTGCCTCGTTGACTTGTGTTCTTGATCTTCACTCTCTAGCTCTACTTCTTGAATGTCCTGCAATGAAAAATAGTAGTTTGCAGTATCCATTGTTCTAAAAATCAATTTAGTTCAATTACCAATTATTTGTAACAATTTTACTTTCAAACTACATTAATCAAAACAAGCACTTATAAGCTAAATTAAGCATAACATCCAATAATAAGAGCCAAAAGTATAACAAAAACCATTAAATTGTCACCAAATGATATAGGAAACTTGGGTTCAATCACCAATCTATCTCTATAGATCTAATTCTCATAATTAACCTTTTTCATATCTAAAAATAATTGTTCTTGGACAATTATATTTACAACAATTGAACGTTAGAATTGTTGTTCTCTATAAGAAATATGTCTCTACGTACTCCCATTATAGAATACAACTATACTCCCACCAACCTTCTTGCAAATATAATAAATTCATAATCATCTTCAAAACAAACTCTTTGAATTCATCATGAAAGTGAATCTTTCAACGTCTTGTAACTTTCAACTATACATCAAATGTATCAATAAAGGCAATAGTTGCAATTAGATGTATTATCATGAGATTTGAACCTTTCAAATTTTATCTTACTCTTATTACTTATCTTGAGAAACCATTCTCCTATAAGCATACATTAAAATAAATAATTTGTTCAACAGGTCTGTAAGATCATATCTAACCTTTTGGATATCTCATAACCCAAATTAGTTATTTTTTAGTTATAAAATTAATGGATTATGTATATGCTTCAACTAAGTATCACATCCTCAATTCATTAACTTTGAGTCTTGCAAAGACTTAGCGTTTCATATCTAATATGAAATCTTGCTAATTGATTCAACTGGAACTATAGAAAGTAAGTTATAGTACTAGGCATCGCTATAGAAGAAATAATATTGCATCATATAATATCTCGTATTATATTTTACTCTTTACATAAATCCATACTCTTATAAATTTAGTTGTAAAGGTATTCACCAAAGAATCTTATTCCCTATAGATAATAGAAAACATAAAATTCACCACAGCGATTTCATCGAAGTGCTTCAGCATTCTCAATGCTTAATTTCTTCTTCAATTTAAACAATTTCAAATTTTCAAAAATTTAAATCGTTATTTCATTGAATACATATGACTATATCTCATAAAGATATTATTAATATAATGAAATATAAGTATCATCCTTTTATAAATTGTTATTCTATCCAATACATCATATGTATAAGATTTAACAATTCAATATCATCATCATCCTTTCACTAAAGATTGATTTGATTATTCTTTAACTATACAAGTTCCACACGATTCATAATCAAAAGGATACATATATCCTAGTATGTAATTTTATAATTTCCGTTAGGTTGATTTAACCAATATGGCACAAAAGGATAATCTTGATTATCCAACTTTTAATTCTAGCCACTTATGTTAAGCATAAGTTTCCTTTAATCCAATACATAAAAACTCTTTGTATAAAATTGGATTAACTACTTTTACTTAACAATTTATTCCTAATCATGCATTGAACATTACAATAACGTTGAAACTAAATTCAGTATCAAATACTCATAAGTATGAATTAGAAATACACATAATCTCTATCATATCACATATAAGCAAGAAAAATCATGCAATCATTTTCTTCTAATGATAATTGTTATCATTTTATAACAAAGCATTTAATTGTAGTCCACAATTATGCTTTTAGTTGGTTAAATAAAGTAGAACAATTTCAACAAGGTACTTTACCTTTTAACTCTACTTCACGCAACCCTTTGCATTTTGCCATCATGGTGTTGACATACATCTTATATGTTGTCAACAAAGTTTATGAGACATTAGTCAACTTAAAATGTTAAAATGTCCATACATTTTGTCATCTATATGATTTTGACATATCTTTAAAACTTTATCACCAAATCCTCAAAAGGGATTATAGCATAATAACATAATGGACATACAATTTTCTATCTAACTTTTGAGAACACTTATTCTCGAACATATCCTATGTCCAAGAACTTGGGTTTACTAACTTATTATCAACTATACTAAATAAGGCAATTCCATTAAGAACAAAATATAAGTGGAAGAGAAATAAGTAATCAATTATATGTCATGACTACCAAATAAGATTAGGGCTTTAATTATGTATTTGGTTACTCCCACTATTTTATTTGAAATAATAGCCCTTACTACTATTTGGAAAGATTACTTTAATCTTTCTAGTAGGCTAGGATCTCATTGAAGTATAGTTGATCTTGAGTTTGCTTAACAAACCAACTAAACCTAAATTCGGTAGAAAATAACTTTACCAATCACATCTCATGTGACTCCTAGATTTGTTAGGTGACAATTCTTGCTAAAGCATATCTTATATGTCATTCCTAACCTTGCCTCTAAATTCATGAGATCTTGAGTTTGCTCATCCAAATAACACAATTTTAGTTAAGTAGAACCCATTATTATAAGTCTAAACATGTTCGAGTTAAAGCGACCTTGAATTTGCTCAATAATCCTACAATAGACATAACTCTGGATTATTCTTATAATAATGGAAGGCAACAATCACGTTCTCAATATATACTTAATATTTTAACGAGGGATTTTAATTTCATTTATCTCATCAAACACAAATTGCATGTAAAATATCACACATATAAAACATATAATTTATCACGCATCCAATATATATATATATATACACAACCAATATTATGAATACCGTACCAGACTTAGTACAGGATTGAGTTCTGACATAGTACTGTACCGGTACCGATTAATACCGGGTACCGTTTCGGGTAATTTTTTAAATTTATAAAATAGTCCATAAATTTTTAAAAAATTACAAAATAGTTCATTGTCATATTGTACAGTTGTAATTTATTTAATTTAGCTTTTTTTATATCTTATCCATTTAGTTTATATATATCTTTATTATATTCTAATTATTTCTATATATAATAATTATCTATATATAATAATTATCTAAATATAATAATTTATTGTAAAATAATGAAAATAATTCAAATTTTTGTATTTTATCAAAATTTTGAATTATTTTTTAGAATTGTTATTTTTTCACATTCCATTTCATTTTATATTTAATTAGACATAATCACAATTTTAATTTAATATACAAATTTAATTTAATAATTATTAATACGTATAATTAAATTTAAAATATATAAATTTCAAATAAATTTTGAGTTAATAATTAAAAATATATAAAATAAATTAATATTAGTTTATAAATAATAATTTTAAATTATTTATTTTAAAAAATAAACTATTTTTATTAATATTTTATTAATAAATATTATATAAAATATTAAAATAAATTTAAATAAACATAATTTATTAGTAATTAAAATTAAAATATTTTATTTTTAAGTTTCATTTAATTTATAATTATTATTAGTAATAAAATATTTATTATTATTTTAAAAACTTTGGAAGAAAAAAAAGGAAGGAGAGAGGGAGATTTTGAAAATTTTTGAAAATTTTGCAAAAAAGTCCCCCAAATTTTTAAAATTTTTGATACCAGCCGGTATTTTGTATACCGACTGGTACAGCTGAAACCGCCAGTACCGACCGGTATTTAAATCCGGTACCCAATTTTAAAATGCCATACTGATTTTAGGCTAGTATCGGCCAGTACGTTATAGAATTCTTATCTATGACTAAAAGTGTCATTTTTACCTTAATAATTTACAAAAGATTTAAATAAACTCATATCAATATCTTTATTACCACCTTTTCATTTTATTCAAAGTGCAATGAATATTATTTTAGTAATATTAAAGTCCAAAATGGTATCATGAATAACATTAGGGGCTTACATGTACATTTTTGTGAAACATTAAGCTGCAAAATCACACTTTTGATTAAAAGAAAAGGAGTTTAAATGCCTTAGAGGAACGTAGGAATCTTACTAAAACAAACAAAAGTACATAATTTTACAAGTTTACAAGACAAGAATTTATGGGGAGTTCTACTTCTATTTTATAAAGCCTAGAAGTGCATAATAATAATTAAATTTTTTGTAAACTTAAAATATATTAACAATAAAATAGTTTTTTATTAAAAAAGAGGTACACAATGTAAAGGCTATAGGATAAAAGCTAACTACACTTAATCAAGCTAGAGGTAAGTAGAACCCATTAAGTAAGATTAGCCAAAAACAAAAGATTTAAGCACTCTATCAAATCAACTAAAGTGTCAAAAGTCAAGAAAACCATGTAAACAAATCCATATTAGTATTAAGGCCCCGTTGATAAAGGGGTCTAAAATGCTGGAAGGTTCCAAAAAGTAACAAGCCTCATAATGCAATGAAGATGAATCTCCTTGGTTATGAATAGTTCTCGCATCTAGTTGTATATATTCCTTATCATTTTAGGAGAATTTGTAACTTTGTTTTGAAAAAGCCTATAGGTTCTTTCCTTCCACATCCAACAGTTAAAATAGGTCAAGCTCAACTTGAAAATAATCTAATAATGTTTATTATGATATCTAGCCTCTAATGCCCAACTAAGTAGTTGATCCCAAGGTTTGGCTTAGAATAGAAGATCACACTGTTTTAGCATTTATCTCCATTTTAGGAGACTAAAAGTGCATGAGAAGAGCATATGATCTATAGTTTAAGGTGTTTATTTACAGAAAAAAAAAGCATCAATCAAGAAGCAGTTCCAGTTAATCTTATCTAAGGTAAGTAGATGTATTTTGGAAGCTATTTGAAAGATAAAGGAGGTCATGGGATCTTGATATTTAAACCACACTAAACTAAGGTATATGAAGAGAAGGAGACCTAAAGAGAGCAGCATATGAATAGTTAATGAATTTTCTAAGTGCATGCCTTAGCTAGATTAAGAGATCATGTTAGATGAATCAAACAAGTAGTTAGGGATAACATTACAAATGAAGAACATCCCCTTATACCCACATTGCCACATATCATTTCTAATGATTTCCTTCGCCTTTGCATTTAAAAAGAACTTCAGTTATCGTGAAGGGGAGGTTGGAAGCACATGAAGAGGGCCTAGGTTAACTTAAGGCTTAAGAACTTTAGAAACAACTTCTTTGTACCCTAATTCGAGAAGGTTTAACTTGTATTACTAACTTTGCTTTAACCTTTATTGGTAAATTCCAGCTAAGTTTGCACCATTCACTATCTCTTTTTTAATTTTTGAATAAGGATCGAATTGACTATAACAAAGCTATCTGAAAATTACAATGAGTTCATAATGAAATGAATTACAAAGCCAACTTCAAAAACAACTTACATAAGCAAATGAAATTTAATAGTAATGGTTACAAATTCCATCTAGTCTTCATTCCTATGTATAGTGCATGCTAATCAAATTTAGCAATCAAAATGGATCCGATCCAATTGATGATGTTGTTAGCTAAGTTGTACTTGTCAACTTCCTTTTACCTGCATATCCTCTTGTTACATTACTTCCATATAGAGTAAATGGCATTAGTGAAGGCTATTTTATACACTGGGGCATCTTGTAACTTTTGATTAGTTGTACGAATGATCAAATTTAGAGTTAATGTCCAATCATATTTGATGTGGGTATCTAATAGTAGATGTAAAATTCTGCTCCAAACCACTTAGGAGTATCTGCATTGAAAAATAAGTGTTCATGATATTTTTCAGTCTCTTTACAAAGCACATAAATAAGGTCATAAGTTTCAAACCTTTTTTTTTTGTACGGATCCTGTTCTTTATAACCATCCATATGAAAATGGAAGCTTTTTTATTGAGAGAATATTTCCATAGAATATTAAACTAACGTTCCCACCTTCTTCCTACAAATCCTTATAGCAAGACTTGTTAATAAAGGTGCCTGAAGCATCTGGTAATCAAGTTACGACATCTTGCCTATGTCTATAGGTGATTTGAGGTAGATAACCCACTAATAAATTTAACCCTCTGAAGTTTCATGCCCATTGCGGTTGATTCATCAAAGAAGATGCTTTGTAGTTGAGTGGAAGCTTATTTGTAAGTCAAGTTAATTCAAACCATTATATTAGAGGACTATATTTTGTCCAATTATCAAACCATACCTAAATATTCTCACCATTTCCTAAGATATGCTTAATCAAAGGAAACACCACCTGTCTCAGTTTCAACATTTGTAGGAAGATCCAAGAGTACTTCCTAAGGGGAGATAGTTTCTAAAAGCTTTCAATTATAAGATATGTTTCATATAGCCATTTTACCCAAATTGCATTTTTATCTTCAAAAAGTCTCTAAATCCTTTTGCACAAAAGAACTTTTTACATAAGAAAGATAGGGATGATCCCCAAACCCCCTTACCATTTAGGAATAGTCACCTCATTCCATTTTACTTTACCTTTCTTGGAGTTCTCAAAATTCCTATTTTGTAAGAAAGCTTTCATGCTACCATCTATCTCCTTGGTTACTTTCTTGGGTAGAATGATATAGGATATCCAACAAACATATAAGTTTCCAAGAACAAAAACCATTAACATAATCCTAATATCAAGTGGTAGAAATCGATTCTACTAGGAATTTATTTGAAATTTGATCCTTTTCTACTAGGAATTTATTTGAAATTTGATCCTTTCTATAAATAGTATACAATCATAATACTTTGACTTTGTATATGAAATGGGAACTCCCAAATATTTGAGAGGAAGTTCTTGAATAACAAGTTCAATAATTCTAGAGAGTTCCACAGAGTTCCTCACATCTTTAGAGCAAAACAAACTACTTTTATTGACATTCACTTTTAGATTTAACCAATAGGAAAATTACATAAGGAGATCCTTTAACATCTTCACGAATTGTGGTTCTGACCTCAAAAGTAGGATCAAATCATCTATGAACATCAAATGGGTGAGCTTGGAAATACTACATTTATCATGATAGTGAAACCTAGCATTGGTACTAATAACCTTGTTGATGAGTCGAGAGAGTCCTTTCATAACTAGAGTGAATAGATAAGGAGAGCAAGAATCCCTTTGTCTAATACCAGCAAAATTTAATGGCTTAGTAGGAATCCCATTCACCAGAATATTAATTGAAGCAGTTTTTAAACAAATCAAAATCTATGTAATGAACTTTGTTAGGAATTCAAGGGCTTCTAGGAAAATTTGTATGAACAGTGTCAAATGCCTTAAAGAAATCTATCTTTCAACCACAACTTTTAATTTTTCTCCCTTAATTATAATCTTTCAAGATCTCTTGCAAAATTAGTATGTTATCTTTTATAGATTTTCCTTGTATAAATGTAATTTGGGTTGGATTAATCTTTTTTTTTTGGTAAATTCCAGCTAAATTTACACCCTTACCAGCACTTAGTTTGGATTTTTTAGGCCATAATTACCACCCTAATTCAATTGCAAATGGATCTAGGTAGTGATTGTGAGTCGCTCTTCATTTCCTAAAAGATATTTTATATCTTTCTCTCTAAATACCATAGACACAACAACTCAAACCATTCTTTAAAATGGTTAAGTCATGCTTATTATGGAATTAAAGACCACTTACCGCTATATCCCATATTTCTTATGTAATCTGCACCCTCTTAGAAAATGACTGTAGCTAGTGTATATCCATCAAAAAAAATGATCTAAGCTTTTAGGAATGGATTTACATAAGATACAGAGGCCATTAAGATTAATAACCTATTTAATCTGTTAAAGGTTTTGAGCCCTTTTTTAATAGCTAACCAAAGTATTAAAAAAAAAGCTTTAGATAAATTCCCACTGAATTGCATCAATTTCCACCAATGGATAATCATTTCAGGAGCTCTAAAGAGGGATATGCAAGAGATGTTTGTGAAATTTTTTAAACTATACCTTAACTAGATAGTTGTATCCTCTTTGCTAGAGTTAGGATTATGGTTTAAGACTGCATTTATGATTGCAATAAAGCCATAATGATCACAATTCCACCTTCTCCTTTGAGTATCTCTTTAACTCTTACTCCTATTAGAATAGTAAGTTGAAGTGAGCTGAACTCTAGAAGCAAGTGACATCTCTTAATTTCAAATTTTGATTGATGGTCCAAGAATTGTCAGCTTTGATTGTTCTTTATATTCTAAAAGTTATTACCTTTTAGATACTCCTTATGCATCTATTTAACCCATAGTTACTTCTTATACATCTATTTAACCCACAGTTACTCCTTATACATCTATTTAACCCACAGATACTCCTTATGCATCTATTTAACCCACATATATTCATAATGATTATGGAGTCTCGATATTCTTTTAGCAAAGAATATCTTATTGGCCATTCTCGTGGACCTAATACCAATGTCTTCCTATTCCTTAGACAAACATAACTCCTAACTTACCTTGGCTATTCCATTGTCACCAATACAAAGAAAATTCTTTAACAGCCTCCCTATTAATTTGATGAGGTTTAGGGCAAGTAGAAATGTGAACTCTAATAAGTATGTGGATTATTGAGGATGGGTGTAATAAGATGACACATATTAATATAAGATAAAGCCTACTGTTTTCAATTTCAAATCCTTTTACAGAACGCATCAAATAAAGGAGTACAATCTTTATAGGTAAGTTTGGAAGTAGTGATAGGAATGCCCAGATATGTAAAGGGAGGTGTATGAATTTTATGTCCAGAACAATTGACAAGCTCCTAAGTTAGAACATTGGAAATAACATTACATATAACTAGCTCTTAGAGTTATTAACTTTGAGGCTTGAAAGCTTTAAGAATTGATTGAGGGTTAGCATGAGGGTACCAACAACTAGTTTTTCAACTCTATAAAACAAGATTAAATCATTCTTAAAGGATAGGTAAAACAACTTAATAGACTTGCATTTATAATGGCATTTGATAGGCAGACCGTACTTAATGTTATAAAAGATAATTCTAGATATTACCTCAATGCAAATGGTGAAGATACTCCTTTAAAAACACAGGTGGGTTCACCATTAACACCATTAATAATGATAATATAATATCAAGTAGAGATCCATTGATCTCTCCATTGGATAAATATAATGGGACTTAGTAGCATTCTGAATAAATTTCCACATAATGGTATCAAATGGTTTGTTAAATTTAGTATTCAATGAGCAACTTCTAATTGATTTTTTGTAATGCTATGATTTGAACAACTCTTGAGCTATCAATATTTTGTCTCCAGCATTCCTTCCAAGTATGAAACTCCTTATGATGGATTGATTAAAATATTCAACATAGTGTTTATTCTTAATGTTAGAAAAACAATGTTGTAACATGCTATTGGTCTATAATCTTGGAAGGCAGTGCGATTAGGAACTTTATAGACAAGATAAGGTATGTACTATTCAATTTCATTAACATTTCCCTTAGTGAAAATTACTTAACTGTATTAATATTATGATCGCTCATTAAGCTCCAAGTTTTATAGGAAAAATAAGGCATTAAATCCACCAAGACCAAGCGTCTTGTTTAGATGCATGCTAAAGAGGGCTTTTTCAATCTCTAAAGTAGTAACAAGAGAGCTGAGTAATGTTAGTTGATCCTGAGATAAGCAAGGAGATGAAAGCACTCAGTGTCTATACAGATGATGATGTTTCCACTCTTATTCCTAAAAAGAAGTTAAAGTGATTAAAGGCTTTCTAAAATTGTTCTAAATTGATTTATCTATTTGATGTATAAATTATAAATAGAAAGAAATCTTTTTAGTCCTATATCCTAACTTAATACTTTATTATGGATAATGTTAAAACTTAATCATTTTAATTCTTTTGCCCATATACTCATGTTTTGCTTTCTTTTCCCTACAAACCTTAAGATTTTAGCTAATAGGACAACAAATCCCTTATCAACCCTATTTAATGTCCATTTCTAAAAAGAAGGGTAATAGGTGGTAATTTTCTTTTAGCTCAAGAATTCTTCAAGATATACTTGTTCTCTGAGAAATTGTGCAATCAAAGTTGATTTCCATAAAGTTAATGAGTCAATCAACTAAAATTTTATTGAGCAAGCTCTTGTTGTCTTTGGATTTCCTCAGAAGTTTATAATGTGGATTCTTATGTGTGTCACTACCACATTGTATTTTATATTAATTAATGTGGAACCTATATATCTCTTTAAAGGGAAAAAAGATATAAGGTAAAGGGACTTATATGCAATTTTATATTTTAAACTGTAAGTCCACTAGCATTTCCAAATATAAGCCAATTCCTTAAGGACTATAATTAATAGTATTTACCGTCTTTCTATTATCTAGCCTAACAAATTATGATGTTTAAGATAAATTAAATGAAAAATTAAAACAATAAAGTAAAATAGATCAACACAATTAACTAACTAGAATGAAGATTAAACTAAGAAACAATTAAGGAAAACATAGGTACTTGAATTTTGAATCCTTCTAAGACTTCTCATGCAATCATGATTTCACTAATAAATTTAATCTTTAGTTCATTGGACCTTGAAAATTCTTATCTTTTGTTAATATCTTTCTCAAGACTATTAACAACTAACTTTCAGTTAATTAACTGAAACCTCTTACTTGTCAAAACCCCTAAGAATGCATTAATTGATTTGTTAATTTTACAATTAAGTTTGACCCTAATATAGAAGATTTATATTGACCTATATCTAGGTTTATATGCAAATCCTTTCAATTATAGTAGATTTATTAATACAAAAGGATTTTTCAATTTCAATTGCACGAAATCATACATGAAATAATATGCTAGCAATATTAGTTCAAGAATAATAAACAACATATAACTAAATCTTAATGAAACAAAAGAATGAATAAAGTTAAAATAAAATCAATGCAAGGTCTATCATAAGGTTCTTCTAATCTAATTACCAAAAAAAGTTTAGCTTATAATCATAACATCATAAGTAAAGGAAAAATAGAAAACTAAAAAAACTATGATGAGATCCCTTTTGAACTTTATGAAATCCATTTTAGATTAATGAAAATCTACCCCAAATATGTTTCCTTTCCTGTTCTTCATTCTCTCTATCATTTTAATCCATCAATTTGTGTTTTCTCGAGCCTCCTACAAACCCCTTTTTACTTCCCTTCATTTTCTCTTTGCTTTATACATTTATTGTTGGACACCCCGCCCTCGCAAGACACGTGCCCGACGTCCTAAGTGACATCTGAACACACATCCCACAAAGGTGGCATGCTCACACCAGTCAGTCACCAAAATCAAACTCCTTCCTTAAACTTTAGAACAGATTTTGGAAATCTTAGGAATCGGAATTTCAAAATGACTTCTTCAGAAACATTGTAGCTTAATTTCTCTATTTTATTTTGGATTAATAATCACCTCATTCAGAGCTCTACAAATCAAGATATCATCAAAATACCGAAGTATATTCAGTGCAATACCTAATTCTTACTCCTTGGACATATTTTGGTACAAAAGGCATAACTTTCTCTAGAGGTGTCTGATTAAGGTCATTCTAGGACAGTTCGAAGAGGACTTATCTATCTACAACTTCCATGAAAATCATGAAGAGAGATTTTCCCTCTAAAAGGGGTTAAAATCACAAATTAAAAACCTCTCAGGAAAAAGTGATCGACGCGGCGAACTTTGAAGGTAAAGAACAAAACCTTTCAGGAAAAGTTCACCACGACCAACTCTTGAGTTCGCCACAGTGAAACTCCCTTTTGAAAAAGTTTTTCGTGGTGTACTTTTGGGTTTGCCGTAGCGAACTTTGAAAATCAGACAGAAAAACTGTCAAGGAGAGTTCTGCAGACTACCAACATCTATTATCATATAACGACCATAACTTTCTTATCCGAAGTACAAATCTTAGAAACCATATACCGTTGTAAAGATAAGAGGATAAGATACAACTTATATGAAGACAACTTTGTCTAATTATGCCTATATAAAGACTATTTTCCCCCATAAAGTCAAAACATACTTTTTACCCCTATGAAAAACTTGAAAAATGCAACATCCAAACTTTGAGAAATCATGATCAACACACAAACATTTTTCATTAACATCATAAGATTAGAGTTTTAAAAAGCTTTAATGGTCATTTCAAGCCACATTACAACTTAACCCAAAAATACATAGTTTGCAAAAGCAGAGTTTCTCAAAATGCGACTAAAGCCTTGTTTTACAAAAACTAACTTCAAATGCAAAATAAACGTAATTGGAGTGATGCCTTGACTCTTCACTACTCGATCTCTTGCTCCTCACCTGAAGATGGGATGAAATGGGAGGGGGTGAGCTTAAAGCTCGTGGGCAACAATTTTATAACCAGTAACAAGCAAAACCATTGCAATAGTTATTTCCATTGTAATAACAATTCACATTTAATCACAAAGCACATATTTCTCAAATTCTCAACCAAATTCTCAATAATGCAAATT
>JANSVA010000218.1:52208813-52226719 GCA_025504915.1 Erythroxylum reticulatum | reverse complement strand
AAAATATTTTTATTAATACTTTATTAATAAATATTATATAAAATATTAAAATAAATTTAAATAAAAAAATTTATTAGTAATTAAAATAAAAATATTTTATTTTTAAGTTTTATTTTATTTATAATTATTATTAGTAATAAAATATTTATTATTCTTTTAAAACTTTGAAAAAAAAGAGAGAAAGCAGAGGTAGGAGGGAGGGAAAGAGATTTTGAAAATTTTACAAAAAAGTCTCCCAAAATTTTAAAATTTTAGGTACCGGTTGATATTTGGCCGGTATTTTACATACGGGCCGGTACAACCGAAACCGGACAGTACCGACCAATATTCAAATCTGGTACTAAAATTTAAAATACTGTATTAATTTTGGGCTGGTACGGTATGGAACTCATAACTATGATATCAACCATATAAATAAAATATGTAACTTATGTATTCATAATCAAATTATATTCATAAAATATCAAGCTTTGTTTGATTCTAGTTATTGATCTTCATAATAAAAAATAACATTTCCAACTTCTTAGAAAAATTAAATTAGATTAAAATCATTGATTCCTAAATAAATTAAACTCTTATTCCAAATAGGAATTTAATTTGAGTTGAAAACAATTTTCAAATCCAACTGGAAACTATTTCTAATTTATCTTGACTTTTTTTAACAAAATTTAATTGAAAACAATTTTCAATAAATTATTCTTCTTACTTATTATAATTTAGAAAAGCTTCTTTTTTAAAATTATACAAGCAACACATTCTAATCCAAAGAAAACTATTTCTAATCTAATTAGAAATTATTTTTTCTCAATTAGAAAACTATTTGCTAAAATTAAAAGAAAACTACTTTCAAAATTAAACAAAACACTTGTAAATTTAATTAAGAAAGTCCTTTATTTAGAGATTGATTTCTTAATAAATTAAAAAACTTTTCTTTAATAAATTAGAAAACTATTTTCAAAAATATTAAAGAAAGCTCATTTTCTTCATAAATAAATGAAAACATTTTTCAAATTTTAATCAAGATAATATCCTTCCTAATAAATCATGAAACTTATTATTTGTAAATAAAGAAATAATTTCTAAATAAATAAAATAATAATTCTCTAAACAAATAAAATTAAGAATTTAATTTATCTCAATCAAATTGAAATAAGTGTATTTAATTAAAGAAAACTTTCTTAACTATTTAAGAAAACGATTTTCTTAATTTTAAGGAGTTTAATCAATTACTTTCAAGCTAATTGAAGCTAATTAATTATAATTTTAGAAACTGTATTTTTAATTAATTAATTTCAATATAATTGAAACTAATTAATTCTAATTTAAAAAATACTTTTCTAAAAGTAATTAGGAATCAATGCAATTATTAATCTTAATTATATTAAGAAAAATAATTATCTTAATTTTAGAATTAAATTGATAATTAATATAATTTAATAATTCAACTTTTTGAAAAATTAAACTAAATTCTTGAGGATAATAAAATATTCTTTTAAAAACAATTACAAATACCTTTTCTCAAAATTATTAGAGATTTAAGCCTACTTAATTTTAATAAAACAAATTTAATTAAAAAGGCATAAAAGGGGCCTTTGGCGCGTGCTGCATGCATTCAGTCTGGCGTGTGCTGCAACGTCTCACCCTATAAGTTGTATTCTGAGCCTCATTTTGATTCTACGCTGCCACTACCGCCTGGGTTTTTCCTCTGCTATTGTCGTCGGTTACAAGCTTCTCTAACTCTGCCTCCTGCTTTTGCTTCTGCCACGCTTCCACTTGAGGCTCCTCACCACCGACGTCTCCTCGACGTTGCCATCAACAAGTGACGTCTCACTTCGCCATCGGTGTCCATCGCCACCTCCTCCCACCGTCTACTTCACACATGGGTTTCATAAACCCTCTCCAGGCTTCACTAGTGGCGACGCCACGGGTATGAAGCCATGACCAGCGGCGAACCGCTACTGGTGAGCGATTCAATATTTCACTAGTGGTGGTACAATCCGCTGGTGATTTTCAAATAAACACAGGCAATAGGGGCAGACGCAGAAACCAGAACACAAGATCACCGCTAGAAAGTTTCAAGCAATATCAACAATTTAACGTTCTCCAGCCAACGGCCTCAAGACCCACAACAACACAAAAAGAGAAACACCTCTTGCTGATTCTTTTACCCAGTAGCCGTGATAACGAAAGGAAACACAACCGTTCTTCAACAGCCACTTAACAAACGCAGAGTTAATTTTTAGAACCTACAGTTAAAACACAAACAAAATCAATTGAGTTTCCAAAAGATTGAAAAGAAAAGGGAGTTTTCCAGAAATAAACAATAACAGAGGCATGCATTCTTGTTTTTCTTTAGTGTAACTTATATTTCCAGAACAAAACGTGAATTCCAGATTCACAAACTCAAAATCGTGGGGCATCTCCATGCCTCACTTGTTCCACCTATTAAACTTTCGACTCCATCCACGAATTTATTATTATTTAAATTTATGAGATTGTAATCAGTCAAATTAATATTCTAAATCTACATAGTTATCTTAATCCATAGGATTTGTTTTCAATTCAAATTATTTACAAAATTGAATTAGGATACTAATTAAGTGATTAAATTGATTCTTTTAGTATGCCCTCTCAAGATGGAGCTCTTAGAGTCTAATCTTGGTCTTCAAAAATTGAAAGCCAACACAAAGAAGATTAATCGTCTCAAGACATATGGAACTCCACTCTACACTTGATCCCTAATGAAATACTAACCAATTATGATATGCTTTATATGTGAATGGAACATACGGTTAGAATATAAATAAGTTGCTCCAACATTGTTGCAATAGATAATTGGAGCAATATGAGCACAAATTCTATGCTAAGCCAAAACCGAACAAATCTAATGTATCTGGTGTGGTAGCAATAGAAAGATATTTAAATTCAATCGAGGTGTGTTTAACTATAGTTTTTTCTTAGAGAAATAAGCTATCATATTGCGACTAAGATAAATAATATAAGCATTGGTGGAGGTATAGTCATCCTTATTACAAGTCAGTCATCATCTTAAAAAAGTTATAAAGAGATAACCATGTGTGACGGCGTAAGGCAAGACTCTGATAAATTGTATCCCAAACATAGTGAAGCAAGCGCTCAAAAACATTCCAATGATTAGTAGTAGGTCGATACATAAATTTAGACAACTTATTAACATCATATGCTATGTCAATGCAAGTGAGACTTAGGTAATGGAGACTACCAATAACTATTATGTATTCAAAAGGATATGTCAATACAGATTTAAAACGAGTTGTAAGTGTTAGCTTAGTGGGAGGTGGAGTGGTGGTAGGTTTTTACTCATCCATATTTGTGCAAGTGAGAAGATCTGTGGTACAATTTATTGAGAGAGAGGTAAATTTTTAAAAGCAGTAGTAATTTCAATCCTTAATCAATGTTCTCTTTCATTAAGGCCTCACTATAACTTATTCCGTACCTATCTTTGGAAACATAGTTACAAATTGAGAAACATAGGGATGTATGAATAATTAAAATAGTGGCTTATATAAAATCTGAAGTCATAAGATATGTTCTCGAGGTCAAGTCACTGATTCCATTTTCTTATGATCCCAACCCAAGAAAGTAGGTCAAATTACCAAGATCTTTAATAGAATATCTTTGGCAAATAAGATCAGTAAAATTTTGAATTGTAATGGCATTATGTCTAGTAATAGTTATTTTCTCAACATTAACAAAGAGATATAATATCTTACAATTGTTATTAAGGACAAAGAGTGATTGATATGCATGAGATTTAGTAATCCTAGAGGCTATAAACAATTATTGTAGCTCCTAATATTAAGCCTAGGTGCTTATTTAAGACCACATATAGCCTTGTGCAACTTACATATATTGTGTGAGATTCATAAGATCAAGAAAATTTGGTGTTTGGTTTATTTAAATATCTTTAGAAATATGACCTTATAGAAAGACATTCTTGATATCAAGTTGACAAAGAGACCACGTAACACTAGCAACAATATTGAGAACAAAGTGAATGTGGTAAATTTGACATCCGAATTGAATGTCATGGTAATCAACTTTATGGGCACTAATGGAATCTCTTAGTAACTAGATGTGTTTTTTTACCTATCAATAGAGTCATCAGGTAAATGTTTATTTCAAAAATCTATTTAAAATTAATAATATTTTATGTTACATTAGGTCAAACAAGTTCTAGTGTTCCATTTGGCATAAAAGCACTGTACTCCTCAGATATAGCTTAATGCCACTTTAGATATTTGAGGGCTTGGGACATTATGTGCAATTTGGGTTCATGGTTTGATTTGATGGTTAAGTTTTATGTGTTTATGAATATGATTTTCAGAATGAGGGGTCATGATGATGGTATTAATGGGTGGTTTTGAAGGAAAGGGATTTGGGGAGAGTGGTAGGAAAAGTGAGGATTAGTTGCATGGACTATTATTAGTGTTAAAGAATTGTTCTAGTCAATTGAATTATGGGTTTTGATCAATAATCAGATGAGGAACTTTAAATGATGTATGATTGACTGAGTATATGGGAAAACTGACTGAAGGTGGGCATTGAGATAGATCTAAGTGCAAAAGAGAGACTGTTAAAGAAGTAGTAAGTGGTGCAATTGTAATAAGAAGAAATAGCATAGATGGAGATAAATTGGAGAGTTTTTTTGGATAATCAAGATTAGTTTGAATGAGGTGCAAAAATTGTAAAGGAAAAGTTTTAATATATGAGTAGAAGTGAGGTGTGAGTGAGTAAAGAAAGTTCAATTTCAATAATATATTAATGATGGTATTCATAGAGAAGAAGAGAAGGAGAGGTGAGATGAGAAATACTATAAAGAGATATAAAGTGATTTAACACTTGAAATTCCCATCATTATCAGAATAAATAGTAATATTGAAGTGTTTAAAGTATAAAGTGATTTTGTACTACTAGTTTGACGTAGATAAAAAAACATGAGATTTCTTTTTTAAAGGGTAATTTTATACATTACATGTAAAATGATCAATGGAAAGAACATAATACCTGAAATCATCATTAAAGTAAAATTTTGATGTTTAATTATCAAAAGATATAATTGTAAAGGGTGAGATGAAATACTTGTAGATGTAGAGAAAGGAATTTTATAACTTTTATTGCTTAAACATGCAATACCATAACAATTTTATGACATAAAATAGGATAAAAATGTAGACATAATATGCTAAAGAATAGGAGATGTTGGATGTAATCTAAACTATCATTTAAATGAAGTTGTTTTTGATGCTATAAAAGACAACATGTAGTGAAGACAATTTTAGAGACAAGGTTAGCCAGTCATAAACACCATGATTAGCTTTTTTTTATCAAAAGGATTGCCCTCGTACTTAAATCCTTCATAAACAAATATAGTGGGTAAGGATTTAACAAAACATGATTACTATTACAAAATTGATAAATAGAAATGAGATTCTTTTTCATGTCACACATAAAGAATATTGTGTAAGTTAAAAGTGCAATTATAAGAAAGAAGAATGCGAAAGTACTATAGGTTATATGAAGACCTTTGTTTTCTCCAATCATAAGACCTTGCATAAGGAGTACGAAGCAAAAGATTATTCAATTTTGCAATAACAAAATGCGACACCCCATTATTGAGTACCCATATGGGGGTCTCATAATAGGCATAACATGCACAGAGTTGCATAGAGAAGTATTGTGTAGAAATTATGAATATGTTAATAGTAGAACTAATGAGAATTTTGTAACAATAAGTCAAAAATTAAGCATTGCTTAACAGGGTGCCCTTGAGTATCATATCCTTAGAAACTCCTAAGATATGGATATAATGTAGGTTGATTTTTATAAAGAGTAATGGATTGTTGTCTTCGATTATAAAAGGTAGTTATAGAAGGATACCCAAGGGGAGGAGATGGTTACTAAGATTTATTATTGCAAGGATTGACAAGATTAGCTTAGTAGGGTTAGTAATATGTCAAGCTAAGTTAGGTCAAAGGCTATCTGAGCCTACTTGAAATCCTTTATAGGTGGCTTAAAGCCGGTCAAGCCTAGATCATATCACTTGAGCACAAGCCTAATCAGAATTTGGGTTGTTCAAAGTTTACCTAAAGACCAAATTGTTCCCCTAACGTAACCCATCGCCAAATCTATAATCCTAATCCAAATATATAATAATTTGTTTTTATTACATAAGAAGGTGAAACATATAAGGAAAGAGAAGAAACATGAGGAGAGAGCTACTGAGATGAAAAAAATAAACAAAGAAAGAGAGCAGGGAGGAGAAATGAGAACCAAAAGAAAGAGTACAGAGAGGATAAGTGAGAACTATGAGAGAAGTGAGCATAAGAGAGCAAAAAAAAAAAAAGAATAATCATATGAGAAAGAACTTTGAAAATATTTGAAAAATTGAAGAGAGAAAAGAAGAGCATATGAGAGAGAGAACAAAAGAGAAAGTCAAATAGCAAGCAAAAAAAGACAAATAGAACAACACAAAAATAAAGATTTAGAAGAAGAAACATAAAAATCTTGTTGCCATTCTTTCAAAACATGGATGATGATGAGAATGAGATACTTGTTGTTGTTATTTAAAGAAAGACTTATGATTGAGAGTTGGCAATGATGAAGAAGAAAGGAGTAGAAGAAGTAAAATGGGTTCTTTTGTATATATATAGTAGGGCTTTGGGCTATAACAGGCCATTGAGTATGATTCTGAACCCAACTCAAAACTAAAAAATTAAAAGAATTCTAAAATCGACCTAAAAGTTGGTTAACTTATGAGAGTTCATTAGCTTTGGACTAAGCCATACTAGACCCTGGCTTGCCCCAGGCTAAAGAGGACGATAGTGGCACTTATGATTGTTAAAAGGTTACCGCTTTATTCATTTTTTATGAATTTCAACAAAAGAGATAAGTCTGTAACAAGCATTAACCTTGTCAACAATGTATTTATATTTATGGTCAAAATCATTAAGAATCTTATTAATGAGATCCTCTTCATCAATGGATTTTTCTACAAGATCAAGTTCATTGGCTCAATTTTTGATAAATTACATACTTATAGATTGCATTAGAACTTTTAATACAATTCTTTTATTGGTTCTTAATTTATTTGATGTGACCATGTGATGATTTTATACAAGTATTGACCAGGGTCTATACAAGTAATCTAAATACTTTTGTTAGAATTCTACTATAATTCTTCTTTTAAAGTAAAGAATAACCTTTGTACGATCTTTCTCAATAAAGAGGAACTTTTCTTATATTTTTCTTCTAAGGTAAAGAGAAACCTTAATACCATTTGAATCACCCCAAGTACAATATTCAATAACCTACCAAAGTATTACAATTTAAAAATATCTCACTTATTCACTTGATAATTTCAAAATGACTCACTCATACAAATTTGACAAAATGATGCTCAATTGATTGAATTTTTTTTTGAAATCTGTATATATAATATTCAAAACCTTATTGACACCAAAATCAATGAGAAAACACCTATTTATAATATTTTAGGATTAAAATAGTCATCAGAGCCAATAACTTGCTGTTATAATGGTTATATATATGTGCTAGTTGACTAGTTTCGCATACTAGTCGACTAGTTTACCATACTAGTCGAATAATGCTATACTAGTAAACTAATATGCATTTATAGCACCAGATTCACTAGTCGTTAGAATGGTGGTTGTCCAGTACACATATTGGTCGACTAATATGGTCATTGGTTGACCAATATATAACCAATGTTGCTACAAACTCTTAGTACATCAAATTTTACAACTTAAACCTATAATGGTTGACCACTAACTTATATAGGTCTACCAATCACCCAAAAAACATGAATTTTTATCAACTTCAAATGCTCAAAACTAATGTATTGAATCCAAATATGATTGAAACACTTTCTAAAATATTCTCCAAAGATTATTTGAAAGATCAAGAGGCTTTTATATTAAAATCAAAAGATTCAATTCCTCATGATGAATGTAAAGACTCGTGCAATGAAGTAAGATGAAATGATTATGCTTAGTAAGCCTTTTGGATCATCAAATTTATAAAGTGGGCTTACAAATAATAATACAATATATGAAATGACCTTGATGTTCCTTTTGTTCTTGTTTCGATCTTCATTTCATCAGTTATAAACATTATCTTCTCTTTATTAACTTCATACATTATGGGCCTTGATCTCCTTTTGTTCTTATTTCGATCCTCATTTCATCAGTTAAAAACTTCAACTTTTCTTAATCAACTTCATACACTATCTTCTTGAATTTATAGCTTCGTTTTGTACTAATATTGCTTTTCATTAAAATAATAAACATATTAGTAGTAGTTATGATGTGTTAGCATCAAAACATCAATTAGAACCTCCCTTGGTTCAACAATTTATTCCTTTTCGATGATGACAAAATATTTGTGATATTAAAAAATATTAATGAAGTTAAGCACACAATCTATTATCACGATAATGATTAGTTTCCCCTTAATTTATACATAAATCATAATTCAATATCAAGAATAAAAGATAAAGAAATATCCATGAAGGTAACAAAAGTTTACTAAAATATATCTCATAAAGTACAAGGTGCAATAAATACAAGGATAACAAAAAATTACTTCTCCTAAATTTCATCACTCCCCCTAAATCTAACATCACCAAAATTTCTTCCCCCTTTTGGAATCATTAAAAGGAAATACAAAAATACACAATGTAAAGTGTCATGCATCAAGCTAACTTAGTTCAAAAGATGAATTTGATCAAGTTTGTCAAATTCAAAATAACAGGTCATTTTTTATAGAGATATCCCTAATTATGTCTAAGTTGAAAAATCCCCAAATTTTTTTATGCCTAAGTTGAAAATTTCAACTAAAAACACTAAAGGCAAGTTCTCAAAAAATTATAGGCTAGAACTGTAACAAATAAAACATAATTTTAATAGTCATCAATAAATTTCATAAAAGAATGTGTAATTTTGAAATACTCAAAATTTCAAAAATAGAAATATGAAGAAGTGGCCAAAATAACCAAATTAAAGATGTATCGATATAACTCGAAGGGGAACAACCTTAAATTCTTTAACAATTTAACTATGAAGACATCAATTTTAAAATTTAGCTTTTAATTAAGAAAAGATTGAAAAATTCCCAAATTTGAAACTAAAAAAAACAAAATTTCAATTTCATGCAATTTTAGTAAGAATTGTATGAAATAAGGTTTGACGTTTTTCAAGGGAAAATGTTAATTATATGGGATTTTAGAGGAAATATAGATAAAAGATTTAAAAAAAGAAAAGATAAGAAGAAAACCCTAAGATCATGAAGATTGGTCAATCATAAGACTATACTGGTTAACCAAAGTTTGATTCGAATAGGATATGTGGAACAGTTTTGGATAGGCAAAAAGCAGGCTAAAATTTTTCTTTGAACTTGCTATATTAGTTTGCCATAGAGCTATATTGGTCAATCAGTATAAGTAATTCGATGACCAAATCTTCAACCAAATAAAGAACAAACTCACTGAAAAAAGAGAATGTCAAATATTGGAACATTGGCCGACCACTTAAGGAAATTGGTTTACCAATGGGACTATTTGGGTGACCAGATATGTAACCAGAAAACCAACAAACTCACTAAAAAGCAAAAAAGATTGAATTTTAAAGATGCTAGTTGACTAGTTATCTAGATAGCTTAAGGAATCATTTTTAAAACTCAAATTAAATTATCAAAACTTCAACAAATAATATTAAAACATATATCAACCAACTAAATATCAATAAAAAATAATTTTACAATATAAAGGGCCTTATACAAAAGAATTGTCGTTAAACAAAAACTAATTTTCTTCTAATTAAATGAGATTTATCCTTATTCCAAAGTTTAGAGAAATAATAACCCAATTGATATAAATTCTAACTTAGTGACATTATTTTGCATATAGTTTCTAATTCTAGATACTAAGCTTCACATTTTAAAAATACCTTATTCATAATTCAAACTTAAATAATCATCACCAATTTTAGGAGTTAAATTCTCCATATGCTACAACAATATCTTTAAGACTTTCTTGGAGGCCAGAATGTTAGATTCATCAAGAAAAAAAATATAATCTAAAAATAATGCTAAACTCAATAGCTACTATCTCTACTTCTTACCATTTACCCCTTCAAATATTTCGATCATATGTTTTAGGAACCTAAATAAGCTTAGTTCCTTGATTGTTTCATTCTTTCTTTCTTTCAACCCACACTTTCAAAGGTTTGCGTAATATTCTTTGTTTAATAAAGAAAATTTTATTAATATGCCCAAACTTACCATAAAAATGACATACCATGTTATATGCATAATGGTGATGCATAAATGCATTGCTTGGAAGTCTATGTGTACACATAATAAGGAGGTTTTCTTTAGAAATTAATTGCATTGAACTTCTTAGATAGTGAAAATTTCTACCACGATTATATGTATGATGTCTACTATGAATGAAGTCATGATGTATGCTTCTATATGAGTGTGAATAGGTTTTCATGTTATCATAAAAATTATCCCTATTCTTTTCCTGAGAGTATTGAACTTTATGCCTAAGTTACGAGTCATATATGAAGGCATGATGTTTACTATTAAGTTGAACCCTATTGGATGTGTTACACGCAAATGTATGCTTAGATGTAGATGCTTTACGCTTGTTTGTCACCTTAAGAAATGATTCTTCACTATACAAATATTTGCTCTTGACAAAATTAGTTTTAGTGTTAGAAGCACTCTTAGAATTATATCCAATTCCATGCCTTTCATTAGAATTCTTTTGGGCTCGTAATGTGCCTTCTAGTTTTCACTCCAATTAGTAAACTTAGACAAAGAATCCTTAAGGGAATCTTTTGTTAATTAGAATGAAAATATAAGATCTCATTTCTTTTTCATCTTTTGTTGCCCTTGCCATAATAGCCAACTTCTTCTCCCATTTAATCTTCCCTCTTGGACACTCGGTTGATTTATCATTAGTACATTAACCATTGAAACCAAATTAACTCTTATCTTATGACTAGCTCAACAATGTGATATTTTAGCACCTATATCATATTTACTCTAAGCAGCCAACATTTTGCAGTTAGCCTTTTTAGACCTATAAATTAGGTGTTTAACTTAATCCTAAAAAAAGGTTTTACACTTTTACTAGCGAAATTCAGGGACACAAATAATGCATAACCGAGGAAATGATTATGAGAGACAAGAGTAATGTAGTGCATATAGAGGGGATTAGGGCTTAATGACTTTGAAGATTGGAAGAAGAGGATACTGAGATTAGAGGAAGAGGCTACCGTAAATTTGATGTTTAATTTGCTTTTTAAAAAATTAAATGATAAAATATGTTTTTGATTTAAAAAAATTTTAAACATAAAATCTTACAAAATAAAAAATTTAGGACACGTAGGCATATTGGTTAACATAGCAGACTACGTGTCTTTTTATAAAAGTCGTCACATTCAACTACCAAAAACCTTATAGAATGACACTTCAAAGTGCTAGTTGTGCTATTTTGTAAATATTAAGAGATAAACTCAAACAATAGTTAACATTAGAAACCAACTTAGATATATATTTTGTGAAATGTTAATGATAAATTGTAATTTTTGCCTATTTCTCTATAAATATCAAACAATTCCTCTAACTTTAAATTTTATATATCAAGATTTCAAAAGATTACAATTACAATCAGTTGACAATATATACTCTTGCAATATTATGAAAATTAAAAAAATTTATGGGTCTCACGACAATAATATCCAATGTACCTATTTGTATCTCGACTGTAACTCAGGATGTAATATAACCAACCTTTCTCCTACTTCTAGTTGTCAATACTCTTCTTCTTTGGCAGGATTTCAAACTTGGGATTACATTCTCCTCTCTAAAAATCATATATTGTAAGGCAGATTAAGGACATGCACTTTTCGATATGAAGAAATGTAGTTTCTATTTGTACGTGTTAACTTATTACTTTGATCTAAACACCTATCCAAATAGTCGTCTATCAAATGAATTTTCCAATGGCGAATATAACACTTGCCATATTGAAATTTCGGTATAATTGAAAGATGGTCATCTAACATGCGTATAAGCGTAGCAGTAATCGATAAGTCGAACTTATAATATAATGTGGTAATACTTGTATTAGATTTTATATTCAGCTTCATAAGAACTAATTGATTTAATTTTTTGGTCTTAAGATTTTGGAGCTCCAAATAAATAACACTTCTCACTTAATTTTATTCATTGATTCTTTAAATAATTTATTGGATATATAATTTAATAGTTATTATGTAAATTAAAAGTTTTACTTGAAACAATTGCAATTCGTTGTTTACAAATTATAACTTTAGAATTATCAAATGTGGATAAGAATATAAGAGTAATAAATGTTGGTAAGGATACAGGCATCACTTTGTACGTGTACCTTGATCAGTCACTTCTAATTCATATTCTCCCAAAGAATGTCATTACGAATATATATATCAACCGAGTAGAGACCAATAAATGGTGGTAAAGTGTACTAAGGATGGGTATTTGGAAACAAATGAGCTAATCACAAGTGTCACCGCTAAATTGTCCAAGTGATATTGAACGTGTATATCCCTCCTGACTTCTGTTATCAACATATATAACCATCATGATGCAACTATCAAGGAAAAGCAAATGGAAAACTTGTCCACAATTCTCAAATTACCAAATCAAACGGAAAAGTCTCATCCTTGGAACTCTGAAACATGCAGAAAGGTAAGCCTCGTAAAGGGAATAAACCGGTCACCATATTCTTGTTTACCTCCATTTTTGCTGCATTTATCAAATCTTCCTTGAAGCTTCCTTTCCTTGTCGTTGAATCATCTTCACATCATAATAGCAAACCAACTTTGACACAGATCTTTGTAGCCTCTACAATTGGGTTGATCATTGCAGCAACAGTGTATTACCGTATCCGAAAATTAAGACATCGGAAGATCATTCCACGATTAAGACCCTCCCAAGCCGGTCGTGCTGAGAAGCTTGAAGGCTTTCCTCATTATGTAGGTAATGTATTTGTAAATAACTCAGTTTGGTAACCATTAGAGTTTTGATCTTATGGTAGGAAAGAAGGTAGGAATATCTTCTTCCCATCTATCGGGGTTCGAATTTTTATAGATACATGCATGAATGTTTAATTGACGTATAAATATGATATTCTGTTCTAATGATTCAATAATATACACACACAAATCGTGTCAAATGATCATATCATTTTAATCTATAATCTCTTCCTTAATCATGAGTGCAGCGAGGCAAATGGGATTTGTGGATAAGAGACAATGTCCACATCTTAGCAAGTTGGCAGCAGAATATATCCAAAAGTGTCAAGGGTGTGAAGAAGATATCTATTCCTACTTTGCTGATGAACCTGATGCAGATTCACTCTTCGTAAAGCTCTTAGAGGAGCTTGAAAGATGTATTCTTAGTTACTTCGCATTCCATTGGAGCCATGCAGATCTCTTGATTTCCCAGGTACATCAACCAATATATGCTTCTTTTTCTTCTTCTTCTTCTTCTTTTTATTTTTTTCCTATCAAGAGATCCTTTTTAATCTTTCTCTTAGCAATTTTCTTTTATTGTGCACTTATTGCTCGTCTACCATTTAATCTCAGGTACTGAGTGCAGATTTGGAACCTAAAAGAAAACTCAAAAACATTGTCATGGCAGCAACTAGGTACGAACTATACTGTTACTGTTAGATATAAAATTTTGTTATGAATAATAGAAATTTCAGAACTGTACGTGGTAGAACATCGACTACAATTGTTTTTGTTTTTAAGACATTTGCTATTGTGAAACACAGACAAAATGAGGTGGCCTCAACACTATCAATTAAATGATTGTAACTGTGTGCTACTATTGTTATAATCATCCACCCAGCAAGTGTAAAAGTTTATGTTTCTGATATAGGGAACAAAGATTTGAGAGGGTAACAAAAGACTTGAAGGTTGCTAGAGTGTTCAATACATTGGTGGAAGAAATGAAAGCAATGGGACATGGATCAACTGACGACTCACAATGTACAGAGGTAATGGCTCCAGTGGCACATAGTGACAGAAGTCCAGTCCTCCTCTTCATGGGTGGTGGCATGGGAGCTGGGAAAAGCACTGTTCTTAAAGACATCATCAAAGAGTGAGTATAATCTAGGAATTGTTAATTTCACTTTTAAACATCATTGCAGCACTCAAAATTCATTGATGGCTGACTTCGATCTATTGTTTAACTCGGAAACATGAAGAACAAGCTTTATGAGATTATCTTTTACAACTTTTTTAGAAGACTTGCATTTAATTTCTAGAATTGCTGGAAGTTTTTAAACATGTTCCAACCTAAATTATATTCTAATCAACAATTAATTTAGGTCCTTCAAACATTTATAATCATTTAATCATTTTTTAAACAAGAGAACTATACAATAATTATAGGGGCATTTAAAATTTCTACAATAGATTAAAGAATTTTATGCACCAACTATGTCTAAAAGATTCAATGTCATTTTAAGTTGTAAATAAAATAAAATTTTATTTTTGATGAAACAGGCCATTTTGGGCAGGAGCAGCAGCAAATGCTGTGATTATTGAAGCAGATGCTTTTAAAGAATCAGATGTTATCTACAGAGCTTTAAGCTCTAAAGGACATGTTGACATGATCCAAACAGCCGAACTTGTGAGCTCATGATTCTTTCAAGCCTAACAAATGACCTTACGTTTATCCAACATTCATGCAGCATCAGATTTCTTATGAAATATCATCAATAACATATATCAAGCCATAACTCATGCAAAGTGAAGAATAATCAAATTATAGATAAGATTCTTATACAAGAGTTGAATGATTTTAGGAGACTCACAAGGTCAGTTAAAATAATATAAAATAAATTTTGTGTGCTTATTTCAATTGGACCGGTGTAATTCCTAAAGCAACTCATTTTGTTAGATGCTGCTAACACAAGTAGTTTCAAACAGGTACATCAATCATCCACAGATGCAGCATCTTCTCTCTTGGTGACAGCACTGAATGAAGGACGAGACGTGATTATGGATGGTACACTGTCATGGGTACCATTTGTTGTTCAAACAGTAACGATGGCAAGAAATGTTCATCGACGACGCTATAGAATGGGAGCTGGTTACAGGGTAGCTGATGATGGAACTGTGACTGAGAACTATTGGGAACAAATTGATGAAGAACAACCACTACAGGAAGGAAGCAAAAAAAGAAAGCCATACAGGATAGAGCTAGTTGGGGTTGTTTGTGATGCTTATTTAGCTGTTGTCAGAGGAATAAGGTAAGTAGGAGACTACAAAAATATTATATAAATGTCCTTACTTCAATTGTTTGTGACGAATCAGTTTGAAAGGATTAAAAAGATAATATATTAACTTGCAAATATGAGACATATTGCAGGAGAGCTATAATGTGTAGAAGAGCTGTAAGAGTGAGGTCACAGTTAAATTCTCACAAGAGATTTGCAAATGCATTTTCTACCTACTGTCAACTGGTTGATACTGCTAGGTTGTATTGCACAAATGCCTTGGACGGCCCACCTAAGGTACATGTCCAATTTGATTAAGCATTAAATCATGCATGTTGAGTAAAAGTAGCATGGTTATATGGTGCGAAATTGGCATAGGTTAGATTTTGAACTCAACTATCTGAAAATGTAAATCCTTAAACCTTTATGGCTATTAGAAGCTTGTATAAAAATTATAAAATATTGCTGTAGAAGAAATAAGTTTCTACATAAATTACTTGATATTACCTACTTCATGTAAGTAAGAAAATGCTTACATTGTAGTTAGTAAATGGAACTTTTGTTATTTGGATACTAACACCACAAATAACCGTGAAGTTGATAGGGTGGAAAGAGAGAGACAGGACTCTGCTGGTTGATCCAGACGAAATAGACTGTTTGAAGAGGGTAGGCAGGTTGAACGAGAAAGCAGAGTCCATTTTTGAACTTTACAAGTTCCCAAACCCAGCTTGTGGAGTTGGTTCAATTTGGAATGACATTGTACTATCACCATCAAGGCTCAACATTCAAAAGGAGTTGAAGTATTCTATTCAGAAGATTGAGAGATACAAATAATATGATCAAACTGCAAGGCAGATGAAACTCTTAAGCAATCAAGTATATGTATTCGTGGACCAAAAGCCGTTGCCGGAAGTTGATGTGGGTTTAATGAGTTATGGACATAGTTCCTATCTTGCGAATGATGTCATACTAAGCCATGAAATTTTGTTCATGTAAAAATATGTATTTGCTTCTTTTCTTTGTACTTAGGTACATGAAAAAAGCTAATTGACTGTCGAAGTTTACGTCTGAACCAAAGGAATGCAATGCGAGCAAAATTTTTGTTGCACTTTTGAGATGTCTTAGACAGAAGTACTGAGATCAATAATGATATCAGTTCAGTTTCGATCAAGTCGATTTTTCAGCGACGACGTTTTCACGGTTTATTTCTCAATTACGTAACATGTGCCTATCGTTTTATTTCCGTTATTTTTAATGAGACAGCTCCTTGATTGTTGAATTACTTTTACTTACTACAAAAACTATACTTTTTCTTGACATTTGCAAATATGCTTAGAAAATTAATTAATAATCATTTTGTTTTGTAAACTAGAAAAGGTGTTAGAACTTAGAAGACAAACCGAATAGGACTCTTATGGGTTTTCCTAGATACAACTGTTGACTATAGCTATTGTCTTTTACTTTTGTTAGCTGTCAAACTCATTTATTATGGCTGTTTTTGTTAGCTATCTTTGGGCTGTCTAAGTGGGTGAATAAACCTACATTGATGGCTATAAAAGACCCTTGTAGTTGTTTATTAGCTAAATGCTTTGTCAGTGAAAAAAAAAATAGAAAAAAACAGAGCAAAATAGAGAGAAAAAGAGTTGCAGCTCAAGAGTGGTTTTATAAATATATATTGTTGTTTGATTTTAGTAATTGGTCTATTTCATTTCCAATAAATAGTATCAGAGCTAAGTTCATGATTAAATTTCAAAAACGTGAAAAATGACCAATATGATTCAACCTCAAATTCTAAAATTAACAAAGACAAATTACAAAAACTGGAACATCCAAATGAAGGTATTACTCAAATCACAAGATTTGTGAGAGATTGTTGAAGAGGGCTACACTAAGCCTAAAAATGTAACCCCCGAAGCATCTTTATCAAACATGCAAATGACCACTTAAGGAATCACGCAAAAAGACAAGAAGGCCTTGTTTTTCATCTTTCAAAGAGTTGATGAATCGATATTTGAAAAAAATAAAATGTAAAAGCATAAAAAGACGCATGAGAAACTTTACAAAAATCTCTTCAAGGAGTTAAAAAAGCTAAAAAGGTATGGCTCCAATCTCTTAGAGCTGAATTTGAAACATGAAAAATGTAAAGTTTCAAAAATTTTAGTAGCTACGATAGTCGTCTAAAAATGGTGGCACGGGATTTGTCACAAATCTTTACTGACGGGCTTATAAGCTCTCTTCAAGGATATGAACTGAGAATAATCTAAAATGAAAATACTATGATTAGTAATAAGCTTTGCAAAGCAAGTTATCTATTGGTGGCAATCAAACTAGTAGCAATTGCGAACAAGGCAAAGGAAATCGAGGTAGCTATAAAGGTGCATACAGAATTGTACATAGTGGATGAGGACGTCGTAGGAAATTTTTTAAAGATATCAAACAAATGAAGGCTATCAAATATACGATCATGGTCGAGGATTCCAAAACTAAGGAAGAGGCGGTTTTCAACAGTGAGGTAATAAATCACAAGTGTAATGTTATAACTATAACAAGTATGACCACTTTAGTT
>JANSVA010000218.1:52178444-52200927 GCA_025504915.1 Erythroxylum reticulatum | reverse complement strand
TCACAAAAGTTCAATGAGTTTTATTTTTTATTTTAGTGATTCAATTTTTACACAGTGTTTTAAAAAGTAACTCATTCTTGTCCTATCAACTTGTAAAACTAAATATGTTACAACTGCATCTTGTATTTGTCATGGTATTTAGCTAAAAAGAATGCTAGAGAAGATGAATTTGCAACAAGAAGAACTAACTAGAATTTATGTGGCCAATAAATCAGCCATTGCTTTGGCAAAGAATTCAGATCACTATAAGAGATCCAAGCACATTAATACAAGATTTCATTTTATAAGAGAGCAAGTGAAAACAAGAGAAGTGGAGCTAGTTCATGTGAAATTAATGATCAAGTGGTTGATATTTTTACAAAGTCTTTTATAGCTAAAACTTTCCAATATTTAAAGAAGCTTAGAGTTATAAGACCCTGTGAAACAAGTTTAAGGGAGGAAAATGTTAGGAACTAAACTTGTTTAAATGTGTTTTATTGCTTTGACTAATAAATTTTTTGGGAGATTAAAAGTTGCTTTTGGAAAATAAAGTTATATGGAGATTCTAATAAGAAATAAAATAACAAATGTACTACAACTTTACATTTAAATTTAGTGTGTTTTTTAGTTTGATAAGAATTTTGTAATGGGATCCTAGTATGTTAATAGGAAGCAAGTATTTATTCAAAGACACAAATCAATGATGATTTTAAATAAATTATTTAAAGCCAAATTCTATAATATTTCTCTTAAATATTGTCAATTATTAGATTGAGTTACTTTGTTACCTTTATAAGGAAATCAATCTTTCTTAAAGAACACGCCAAAGGATTAAGGAGAATTAGGTTGTATAGAAACAAAAACATACAGAGAATTTTAAGAAAGACATAATTGAAGAGATTAGATGAAGAAAAAAGGTTGTCAAACACAAAAATCTCGCTGAACTGTCAATAAAAACCCAACATTATTGCTTCTATTATTAGACCAAAATTATATTTTAAATCCTAACTGTTTCACCAAAATATAAGATGAATTATAATATTTTAAAGCGTACAAAACAAACCCTAACGTTTTTTATTTTAGATTTTAGTAGTAAATTTTAAGGATTAAATCGAAGATTTTGGGTAACTAAAATTAACATATTCACAATTAATTAATCTTATTTTGGGTAATATAATATAATTAGAATACTTAAAATAATTATAAATAATTTAAGTTTTCTATATAAGAATTAGATTTTTTATGATCACCTGTCATACATATAACAATAGGTCTTATGTATCAATAAAAAATAACAAACAAATATTCCATCAATAAATGTAATATTTAACAGACAAAAACTTAATTTGGTTTAATTTTTGACCCACTTAAGATTCATTTTGAATATTTTAAAAATACTGAGGTTTGCTTGATACATTTTAAAATATTATGATTCATCTTATATTTTAGTAAAACCATTAAAGTTTATAATTCACTTTTGCTCTATATTATTGAAATGAACAAAAAATTTAAATATGATTTTTTTTTACATTTCAATGTTTTTGAAAATTTTATAATTATTTTTTATTTTTATGAATTTTTTAATCACATACTTTTTTAAAATTTAGTGCTTTATATTTCTATTTTAAATTGTGGTGCTTGATATCATATTTATTATACTTAAACTTGACGGCTAGAAAATTGGAAATACTTATAGCATATTTTTTTTTTAGAAATAACACTTATAGTACTTTGAAAGTTACTCATCATTAAGTTTAAATTATAGATTATATCCATTTATTAAGCACATTTTACGTAACATTCCCTATCATGTTTTAATTTGGTTTTTAAAATTTCCTTTCAAAAGTTTTATTTCAATCTGTCAAATTTATAAATAGAAAGGGTTTAAGCAAAACTCTAAGGAGATTCACATTTTTTGTGGTAATAAAAATAAGAATAAATATAGTAAGGAATGAAAATTAATATAATTATAATAATTAGGATGAAAGAATTAATATTATTATTGATAGTAGTTGATTTGTTAAAAATCTTGATAATTTTACATCAAATTTTAATGTATTTTAATTAATTATATTTAATTTATGCACTTATTTATAATGATAAAATATTTAAAATCAAGTATATTATAGTATTTTCTTTCCAATAGCTCTTAAAAAAATTATATCATTTACTTATAGGAACATATCATCATTCAAAATATGTCTTCAAACTATAGTTTAATTATAATATTATTTTACTAAAAAAGAAATAAACTTTATAATTAATTAATTATATTTAATTACTAAAAAAAAACAAATGCGTGATAAGAAGCAAATAATACTAGAATAACTTTTGTCTCTCTCACAATTAAAAATATAAAATAATACCCTAAATTTAGACCCAAAAAAAAACCGTTCATTCAATAATAATATATTACTAAACAACTATTTTTCATTTCTTACTCCGTTGATATCTTCCCAAATTGGCACCACTTCAAGCTTCAATCTCAGTTCCAACTCCCCAAAGAGAGGACGTGAGTCGTGAGTTTGTAATAGTAATTGACTAATTCTTGGAGGATTTAATTGATTACGAATAAAAAAAAGGAATGTATATTCCATTTAAGTGAACAAAATACTTTTATCTAAAATCATATTTTAAATCTGCTTTTGGGAGTTAAAAAATTAGAACAAAATACCGCCAAACTTATCAGAATGGATCACAATGCTTCGGAGCTGTAGCGTGAATCTTTTAAAACATGGATGAAGATAGAAGGATCTTACACAAAGTCCGACAGGATTCTAAAGCAAGCCTGACAAAAACGAAAGACAAAGAAGAGCGTGAATACAAGCAGAACAACGACACGGACTCTCACTCTTACCATGGGGCTCTGATCTGATGGCGAAAAACAACAAAGGAGAGTAGATAAAAAATATTGGAGTTGCAAAGTTGTAAGGGAAAAAGGTTCTTACAGGCCCTGAAGAAAAGGACTGAATTCCAACATAATGGAGGCTTTAGGTGGCCATTGCCGGATTGCGTTTTTTTTTATTTCAGAACTCAACTTCTTCCTGTTCTTCACTTCTCGTTAATCTTTCCTTAAAAAATTCAACCCAGACAAGACCATCTTTATTTATGGCCTAAAACATGCAAGCTCGCAATCAATACACCCTAGCTTGCATTGAAGTCTACCAAATTTCTTTGTCGTGTGGCGAGATTATGTAAATTTAGGAGACTTGGCTGCGTACTTTATAGATATTCCAATAATATACATTTCCTGTCAAATTAATTAGACAACTCAGCCACATGTATCTCATATTTATACATACATGATCATTATTTTAGTGATTTTTATAATAATAATAATAATAATAATTACTATTATTTAAACAAAAAATAAAATTTTGATCGGAGTTGTTGACTTAAGAAAAATACACTACAAAGTAGAAGATTAATATGCAGAACAAGTATACTTTGAAAGCAAGGAATACTTCATGTAAAACTTGTAACTAATATGGAAACAGATGAGATTGAGAAGTGAAGATTAATGAGATGAAAATGATGAATTAAAGTTTTAAAAATTAAAATAGGACACTCTATCCTTGTCTTAACCTAAACAAAAGGTGTCTTGTTTGTAATTCTTAGGAAATCATTACGTAAGGTGGTTAATTAAACTTTAAATCAATGATTACAAATTTTAACGGTTCGATAGGCTCAACCGTCAAAATCTTGTATATAAATACATATATATATATGGACCCTTTTGAACTAGAAGATGAAAATGCCTAACTTGAATTTATGAATTTGAAAAAAAACCAACAAAATCCGTTTGGGAAGAACCAAAGCGGCCAGACAACATTATCATATTGGAAAGTGAGTTTTTAGATTTTTCTCTTTTTTGAATATCCTGCAAAAAGAAAAAGGAAAAATAAGTTTTTAAAAATTCCCAATGGATCGTTTGTTTCTTCTTCCAGCCACAGCAACGGCGAGAACAACAAACCTTACCGTCTATCTTAACAGCCTTGCACTAACTCTCATAACATCTTTCTAATTTCTATAACCTCGTAACTTACGGTAATGGCTTTTTAGCCTATCAACTTACGGGAGTTCGTTTTTCGGATTTCATTTTGGAGCCCCAAAACGCTTATTTGTTTTGGTTTCACTTTTAACCTCTAAATTGGAACATTTCTTGAGGGGTTTTGGACAGGGTGGCTTGTTCTGATACTTGGGGTTTTGAGATTGTTGTGGCCAATTTGTAAGTGAATATTTTTATTTGGCTTTGGGGATGCTTTTCATTTACAGGAAATTTTGTTCCAATGCAACCTTGGCTTGGAGTTGTTTGTGAGAAAAGGAGGCCAAAGTTTTATATTTTGTGATCTCATCAGGGCTTCTTCGGTTTGTTCATTTCTAAAATTCTGGTGACTTGTTTTTAAGAATCTTTTTGTTTTTCTGATGATTTTGCGGTCTTCAATGCTTCAAAGTTTTTGTCATTTAAGATTTTGTGAAGTTTTCTTTCTAACTGTTGTTTGATAAAACCCGAATTTGTTTAACTCTTTACTGTAAATTTAAGTCTCTGGTCCTCACTGGATCAAAATTTTCACGTTTTCAGATCAATATTAGGCTTTAAGTATCATTTTGTTTCCCTCACATTGTCTTCAAAGTTTGTATCTGTAACGTACAAATTTTACCTGAGTTCACTTTATCATGATTGTTTCAGTTTCGGGGATTTGATATTGGAAGAATAAGTTCGCCAAAAATGATGCTATCGTCGTCACCCACAGGGGTGACAAGAAGCTCATTGGAGGAAATGCTGGACTCGCTGAGGCGGAGAGATGAAGCCTTGGAAAAGTCCAAGGACCTGCCGCCTGTTTTACCAGCTCGGCCTCCATCAAGAGCACGGCTGCCCTCAGCTCGTCATTCATTGCCCACAGACTTCAAGGTTGGCAAAAATGGTCAGGTGGAGAATGAGACTGAACCTGTAGCTAAAGAAGAGGAGTCAAAGAGGAAGGAAAAGGAGTTGAGCTACAGAGCAGGTAGTTTTGGGAGCAAGAAGATGAAGAAAGATCACAGCTCTGCAGATTCAAATCCATACGCGGAGGAGGAAAAGAAAAATGAGCAGGTGAAGGAGCATGCTCTGAGTTCAATACCAAAGGTTCAAGAGCCAGACCAGGATGATAACATTAGTTATTTCTTCAAAAAGGTAATGAGAGGCATCAAAGATTGTATGCCTGTTTGTTTTTGTTATCATATTTGGCACATCAATATCAATTTAGGTTTATTATTTTCAGCTGAAGTCCTAATTAGATGTAATTGTATAACGGATCAAGTAATCTGACCTCACTGAGGAGGGTGATGCAGAACAATGCCTTTGTTAGTGTATGGTGTGTAAGTGTAGGATAGTGTTCCAGGAGGCCTGTAAGAAATGTGGCAACCTTCAGATGTCTGGTTATGCATCATACAGTTCTGAAAGAGGATTGTTCATATGTGTTTGAGTTGCAATAAACTCACATAACATCAAGTTACGTGTAAATTGAAAATTGAAAAATATCTCAAACTGTGTAGACAGACAACAGTTTCTTGTAGAAGATTACTGAGTTAAATTTTTATATTGGCTCAAAAAAAATTTCTAGGGGTGACCATTTTCATGTGTTATGGTTTTATATTTATGAATATCGTTACAAATTGATGCTTGATGTTGGCTCTCCGATAATGGGTTAAGTTATTCCAGAAACTCCGTGTCTGGTGTCGGTACTCAAATGGCCAGTGGGGATCTGGAAAGATACAATCTGTCTCTGGGGATGTAGCAACTGTCTTACTTTCAAGTGGAAAAGTACGTTAATAACATTTTCTTTTTGTACTTATTGTTGCATAGATGTCCGTTGGTTTCCTAAATTTGTAATTCTTCTTGTGATTACATTCTGATGATGCCACAGGTTGCAGATGTTTCCACAGAAGAACTCTTACCTGCAAACCCTGATATTCTTGAGGGTGTGGAGGATCTTATACAGCTTAGTTATCTAAATGAGCCATCAGTACTTCACAATCTTAGTTGCCGATATTCCCAGGATATGATCTATGTGAGTTCAAATTATTCTTTATTGCCAACTTAAGTGATAATTTACATTCCTTGACTTTGTTCTTCATTCTTGTGGTTCTTTACAAAGAGTAAAGCAGGACCCGTATTGATTGCAGTCAATCCCTTTAAAGATGTCCAAATTTATGGAAGCAAATATATTAATGCATACAAGCAGAAGACTATGGACGGCCCTCATGTTTATGCTATGGCTGACTTTGCTTATAATGAGATGATGAGGGGTAAAGATTGCTCTTTTTCATTTTCCAAAATATGAAGCTAGTTCTATTTTGAGGACTTCTGTTATGTTAACTTTTGGCTGTAATTTACTACCTTGCAGATGGAAAAGACCAATCAATAATCATAAGGTCAGTATCTATTTTCCTTCATCCCTATTTATATACTCACTGAAAGTTTTTATAGTGTATTTGGGGTCAAACTTGTTCAACTTTTCATAAAGATTCTAATAATCACTTTATCTGACAGCGGTGAAAGTGGAGCTGGCAAAACTGAGACAGGAAAACATGCTATGCAGTACTTGGCTCTCCTTGGAGGTGGTGGTGGAGTTGAGTGCCACATTCTTCAGACTAATTGTATCCTTGAAGCATTTGGGAATGCAAAAACAGCTAGGAATGACAACTCTAGTAGATTTGTGAGTGATTGGTGGCCTTTTTCTCTTTTCATTGATTTTTCATGTTTGGTTTGATTAAGATGTTTCATAATGAATGCAGGGGAAGTTGATTGAAATCCTGTTTAGCACATCAGGGAAGATATGTGGTGCTAAAATTGAAACTTGTAAGGCCATTTAAGTTGAGTGTTTTTCTGTCATTGATATTTTTTGATAATGCCTATACAATACCTAAACTCACTCTTTCTGGCCTCATGTATATTGCAAATGCCGATTCAACTATAAAATGTTGGATAGTTCTGCTAGAAAAGGTAAATTGGGGCCCCTGTGGATTTCAGCTTGGTACTTAAATTTCCAATTCTATGCCACTTCTGAAATAATTATTTCTCGTCTGGGCAGTCAAGAGTTGTTCAACTGGCCAATGGAGAAAGATCATACAACATCTTTTATCAGCTTTGTGCTGGTGCTCCATCAACTCTTAGAGGTACTTCTTTTAACATCCATTCCAGCTTCTATCAATTTTATGATCATATATGAACTTTATTGAGCTGAGAAACGAACATCTCCAGTTCATTTACATAGGGCATAGAGCTTTTTCATAATTTTTCCAAGGGCCTGTCTATGGACTCATTTTTTGGTTTCTTTGCAGATAGACTCAATCTTAAAAGAGCTAGTGAGTACAGCTATCTTAACCAAAGTGAATGCTTGCTCATTAATGGAGTTGATGATTCCCTCAAGTTTAATGAGCTCATGGTAATTCAAATGAGTGGATGCTATTTTATCTGTTTGAAGGGATGAAAGCCATATTGATCTATACATATCGTATCTAATTGATTCATTTTCTCTTTCCTGCTGTGATTGTTGTACCTCTATTTCTCCAGGAAGCCTTAGACAATGTAAATATTTGCAAAGAAGATCAAGAACTTTTATTTACAATGCTTGCAGCAGTGCTTTGGCTTGGAAACATATTGTTTCAAGTAATTGACAATGAAACGCATGTGGAGGTGTTGGCTAATGAAGGTATGATTCACATTCTAGGCTTTGTGCAATTCGTGTGATTTGATTTGAGTCCTTAATCATGGCTGACGGCATTATATTTCTTGTCTTCCCATAAATTCATTTCTTCTTTCCTTATGTTGCCATTTCATAGGAAGTCCTATAGGTAAGGGAACAAAAATGTTGAAAGTGTTAGTCATGAAATATGGAATTAAAAGCCAGAAACACACCCTCTGATTGACTTTCTTTTTTTGTTCAAGTTGTCTGTATAGTTTCTTTTTTGTTGATTTAATTCGACAAAATTTGGCAAAAAAATATGCAGTTTTTTTATAACCATGCATCCATCCATCAACCCTTGTAGGTGAGTTGGTACTGTTACCTTGCCACTAGGTGAAGCCTCTGGTTGGTACTCTGTCAAGTTGCAAACTCTTCTCCTTACCAGAGCAGTTTCTTTCTGTTTCCCTTGGAAGATTTAAGAAAAAAAGTGTTACAGCTAGATGCTGTAGCTGAAAATCTTTTGGTTTGTCAAACTTGGAACTCATGTACACCATGCTTATTACCTTACCTTGTGTTAGTGAGGATACTGCACGAGGGAAGTTTTTTTTTTCCGAAAATTAATAGATTTCATTATAAGAAAATATATACAATCTAGAGGACAAAACTAGTATAATCCATAGAATCTAGATTATAGAGATTTATGTTCCTGGTAATCGTCTACATCTTCAGATCGAAGGAACTTGCGAGACCACTTAGTCCAGTACTCCAATCCCCATCTGCTCTTCATTTTACTTGTCAAATTTGCAGCTATTCCTTTTCCTTTGGCTAACATGGCCAATCTGCAATGTAGGAAAATGTCCTGAAAAACCATCTCACTGCTTCTACTTGTTTAAAAACTCTGCAATTGCGCTCTTTCCATATGTAGTACACCAAGGCTGCCCAACTTAACCTGATAGCTTTGAGATCTACCTGATTATGCATCAAATTTTTCCCAGACAAGCAATAGTTTCACTCTAAGAATCTGTTGGTTGGGCCACATTGAGTATATTTTGCAACCAATCCCAGACTTGTCTAGTATATCTGCATCTAATCATGAGGTGTTCCAAACTTTCCAATTCCACATTACATAACTCACAATTCAGATTGCTCTTAGATTTGTTTTTGTTACTTCTTGGCATACTTTCTAGCAAATCTAAGCAGCAAAAACTAATTCTAATTTTCTAGACATGAAGCTCTGTTGGAATTCGCTTGAGTGTAATCCAAATCTGATGCACTTCTATATAATATTATACCGTTAGATAACATTGCCAATCATCAACATGCTGCAGATGATATGTGTTTTTGTGTCATGGGACGACTTGCAAGGAAAATTTCTTTTTACTTGCTAGAGTTATTTCCCTTTCTAGGCCTATGGTTTCTGTTAAGATAATCACTAAATTACTTCTTAATCAAGCTGATCTTCTTCTATATTTTATTTCGTAAGAATGTTTCTTGCATATCGGCAGACTTTTGATTAGACATATAATGAATAACAGGGATATCGAGCTGAGCATGATCCTTGGGGCTTTAGCATCTTTGACCTTTTTCTTGTTTAGGCATAATCTTTTGTTTTTTCTTTGCCAGCTGTTACCTGTGCTGCCAGGCTTATGGGTTGTCGTAACCAGGACTTGATGTTAGCATTGTCAACCCATTCAATCCAAGCTGGAAAGGATACCATTGCCAAGAAACTGACATTGCGACAGGTATATTTGATTATTGACTAATTGAACCTGCTGTTATGGACCCTTCTATATATACAGAGTGTCCTTGCATTTTTCTCACCTTTTAGATGTTTGATTATCTTGCTTCAGGCAACTGACAGAAGAGATGCCTTAGCAAAGTTTATTTATGCAAGTTTGTTTGACTGGCTTGTGAAAAAAATGAACAAGTCTCTTGAAGGTCGCAAACTACATATGTGGAAATCCATTGATATCCTTGATATCTATGGATTCGAGTCATTTAAGGTAACTATATCATTTAAACCTCTTAATTCATGCTTCTACCAGTCATCTTGTTGATGATTACTCTGTGCCATTTCAGAACAACAGTTTTGAACAATTTTGCATTAATTATGCAAATGAGAGGCTGCAACAACATTTCAATCGGCACCTATTCAAACTTGAGCAGGAGGTAACCATCCGACAAGTTTGAAAGATTCTTTTATTGGATAGCCATTTTAGATAAATCACAATTTTGAGAATACTGATGCAAAAAGTTCCAAGTATCTTGATATATATTTACAATTATATATTTCTAGACATATATATTGTTTTTTGTTCAATAAAACATGTGTGTTTCTGTGAACATAAATGTTTACATATTGTAGATAAAGCACCTTTTAGCTTCTAATTTCTACACAAGGTCCAACTTGAATTAGGAGAAATTAGGAGTGTAAACTAAGAAGTAAATGCAACTAATTTGTTGAGTTTTCTCGCACTCGGTTGTGTTACATAATCTATGCTAGTTTACACATAGTGGCAAATGAACTTGTAGCAGAATCTGCCATCTCTCATTAGATCTCCTTAGAATGCACAAGTAGTTGATAAGTTCCCATACAAATTGCTATCAAGAGAACGGATATAGCCCAAGACTTGATATTTACTAACAATTTTAGCATTGCGTTTCTTACTTTCTCTAAGATAAAGCTCTCCTCAATTATATACATTTTTTCTACAATTTATTATAACCATCATTTGTTTTGTTTTTCTTTTGTCCTTGTGTAGTTATGTGTCATTTTTTTGGTTTGACTTTTCAAGCTTTTTAGCATGTCGGATCTTTTTCTTGCCTTCTTGCAAACTAGATCCTTGGACTACTTAACATCATCTATTGACGTCAGGAATATGAAGAGGATGGGATTGATTGGACCAAAGTTGATTTTGTAGATAACCAAGGATGTCTGCATCTGTTTGAGAAGGTATTTTAGTGTCTTCACTTTTCAGTACTATCAGCTCTTGCTGTACTTATTAGTTTTTTGAGTGTCTCGTTGCATACATTTGTACACACAGGTGTTAGATGCATCGTACTTTTATCTTTGTGTTGTGAGAATTGAAAAACCGTACAACAGATTTGGATATGATCTAAAGATTGGATTGCTATTGATAAATGTATCTCATCTCTTTGGAATTGGCATCTGAAACTGAAATGCATGCTTATCTGCTTCAAGTGATGACTCTATTATGTTGCTGGTTTTTGCAGAAACCGTTGGGACTACTGTCTTTATTAGATGAGGAGTCAAATTTTCCAGGTGCTACAGATTTGTCATTTGCCAATAAGCTCAAGCAGCACTTGAACACTTATCCTTGTTTTAAAGGTGAGAGCGGAAGAGCTTTCGGCGTACAACATTATGCCGGAGATGTGAGTAATGAAGGCCCACTTTGAGTTTATCCAATTTTTCTCCATTACACTCTTTGCCTCTATTGGATTTTGATTAGAACAATCAAAATCTTATGAGCCAGATGGACACTGTGCCTTCTGCACATACTTCTTCTTTTTGGAAGTGGTGATTAAATTTCACTAGATTATGGATCAGATACCATCTGAGCATTATATGCATGATTAAACATTCCAAGCTTATACAAAATTAAAAACATTGAAAATTTTAAGGGCATTATCATGCAGAAACATTTTCTTGTGAATTTTATTTGCAAAAATGAGATTACAAGAAATTTACAACTTTAATCATAAAGCCCTAATTCTTGCTCATATTAGTGGTAATTCCTAGAACTATTACTGAATGTTTGATCCTTGAGAACGTATCTTGATTTTTGACATCAGATTATTTGGAGATAAATTTTCTTAATGCTCTTTCTCTCTCTGTAATATGATGCTTAAAACTATCACCTTTATCCAGACCTGATTGATTCAAGAATGCAAATGTTTGGGGTCAAACCTCTTACATTTAAACATCTTTTCTCATTTGGATTTTGATCAGGTTGTATATGATACAAATGGCTTTTTGGAGAAGAACCGAGATCCACTTCACTCAGAATTCACCCAACTACTAGCATCATGCAGTTGTGAACTACTAAAAATGTTTGCCTCCAAAATGCCTAGCATGTCCCCTAAATTAACAAGTTCATCAAATAAATTTGGCGGAGTGGAGTCCTCAACCCAGAGTGTCTGTACAAAGTTCAAGGTACCTATAATTTGCTGCTGTAAGGTAGAAAAAGTTGTGCAAATATTATATAAAACAGTATCTATCAATATATGAATTCAGAGAGTCAAATTTATTCAAAAATGAAAAGATATTTACATTATTGAAGGATAAAAAAATTCTGGAATTTGTGAATGATTGTCCTTGACTGAGGTCTTCATGGTTATATGCATGCAATCCTAACCCCCTTCTCCCTCCACCTAGAATCTCTTTTGTATTGCTCTAAACTTCTTTCTTTTCTTTTTTTGTTTTTTGGAAATATTCAAGCTTATGCTATATATGCTTAGAAATTTTGCTTTGCTATAGGATTCAATATTATCATTTTTTTCCCGCAATGACTTGTTTTAAAACGGTGAGCATTTTCTTCTAATCATGTAGGCTCAACTGTTCAAATTAATGCACCAATTGGAAAAAACCACACCTCACTTCATTCGCTGTTTAAAACCAAATGTAAAACAGCTTTCTGGTTTATTCGATCATGATCTCGTCCTGCAGCAACTTCGATGTTGTGGCATTTTGGAGATTGTGAGGATTTCTAGATGTGGATATCCTACTCGGATGACACATCAAGAGTTTGCAGGAAGGTATAAGATGCAAAGACCCATTCATTTATCCAATCATTCACATTATGCTTTGTTAGTTCGATCTTGTTTCTTATCATAAAACTGAAAATAATTTAGGTATGGGCTTCTACTCTCGGATGCAAGTGTACCTCAGGATCCATTAAGCATATCTGTTGCTATTCTCCATCAATTTAATGTCCTGCCTGAAATGTATCAAGTTGGATATACTAAAGTGTATCTTCGGACAGGCCAGGTTTGTGTTAATACCTCCATGAAAGTTGCACATGCTTTTGTTTAATTCCTGAGATATATAATTTAATGGTGATGGTTTTTCACAAACGTCATATATGTTATTTCTTATGTGCTTCTAATATTAAAAACTGGAAGATATCCTGAATTATGTATGATTATGCAGCTGGATTAGAATCTGTTTGGAGCTTGTTTGTCTACTTATGTACACTCATATATTTGATATTGAATGAGATCTCAATTCCAGCAACATATCATTGAATGGCGGACCTGTGGATAGTGGTTATTACAACCAATATGGAGAACATGAAGCTATTGACCTTGTGGCTCGATGGGAGACAATGTTTAGCTTAAAACAAATATTAGAAAAGAAGTTTGTAGCATACAAGTTCTTGCCACTAGTTCCTTTCTGTTTTGATCATAGGATATGCTAAGTTGGAATTTTAGCTTACTGCAAATTTTATACTGGTTAGTATATGCTCTCTCTGTCCAACCAAGTTTTCTTACTCTGATGTTGTCTAATTCACTCAAATTGCAGCTGCGTCTCTCTTCTAGTTCTACATTCTCTTGCTTTTCTGTCCTTATTGTTTCTTCTAGTTTCTTTTTCTCCTCTAATAATTCTTCCTTATAGCTTTTTTATCTCAATGACAAGAAACTTTTTGGAATTTAGTCTTTTATCAATTTGAGCACCGAAGAAACAATCTACATGTGAATTACCAACTGTCTAATAGTGTATAAAGTGCATTGAAGTATACTAATCCAAATTCTTGAGATCAAGAGGTATAGAAAATGCTTTCAATGGAAGCCTTGTTCATCCATTGCATCAAGAAAATGATTTATGTAGGAAATGTGACAAGACCTTAAGATTATTTCTTCTAAATTATTAGCTCATCTTTGTATTACTGTTTCACAGATTGGTAAATTGGAGGAGCCCAGAAGACAATTTCTACAAGGAATAGTTTGTATCCAAAAATGGATCCGTGGTTTTAAGAAGCGCTGTTACTTCAATGAAGTTACAAAAGGAATAACAACAATACAATCATGTAATACTTGATTTTTCTATAAGCTTTTAAATAATTTTTGGCAGAAAATAGGAATTTTTGATGTCATAGTTATTACTTGCACATTGGAACACTTGTTCCCATTATTCTAGTTTTAGTTTCCTTTCTGCAATGATTGATTGGATGTTTGAAAACCTGTTGTTCCTATCACCCTTACTGTTATTCAATTTAGTTGCTTTCAAAATGCAGTCATCCGTGGTGAAAATGCCAGAATGAAATGTAATTCAGTTGCACGTTGGACAACTAGTGGCCCCAGAACAATTGATGAGCATTTGATTGCAACTATACATTTACAATCAGGTAATAGCTATGTTTTATGTTGGAAAATTTGAGTTCCTTTATTAACAGACTGGTCTTGCTCTTTTTATGTTGCAGTTGTCCGTGGGTGGTTAGCTCGGAAGCAATTTTATGACGAATGCAACTTGAAGCAGTTAAGTCATGAGAATACAAATTATAAAAGAAGACATGACAAAAAGATATCAGAAGTTAAGGTACTTGATGCGTCCTGATAATTGGTCCAAGTGATGTTCTCTTCTATGTTGTTGGGCAAAGTTAAGATTTAGGAGTCCTTTGCAGCAATTTTTTTTTTTTTTTTTGATAAGCAAATCTTTCTTTTTGTTGTTCTTCCTTCTTTCTCACACAGACAGGCACCCAAATAAACTCAATTCTTGTTTTTTACAACAGTTCTGATTTAGTCGTAGTTTCATTCATTTTTTTGTAATTAACAAGTTCCATAACCTGGTCCATGACATATTGTTTTGGACTTTTTTTTTTTCAGCTCATGATTATACTTTGTTGGCATGATTGTGGGTCTGCAATTTCTATTACAGATGGGCTAGAAAGATTTGATCAGTAATAGGATTTGTTGTGTGCATTAATTATTTTGAGGGTTTATTGGCCCTTAACATTAAGAATATTATTATAATGACTTCTGAAGGCCTTTCAGATAATTACAATTATGATGAGTTATGAGGGCCTTCTAGATATGAAAGTCATAAATTTATCAAAGGAGAAAAACAGATATTTATAAATTGTGTCTTTATTTCTCTCTATTGTAATAAATATGAGGTCTAAGGAATTTACATCTCTTGTCTGTCCAGATCATGCCTCAAGAACAGGTCGACCCGCAGAACTCACTTTTGGCTGAGCTCCAAAATAGAGTTGTCAAGGCAGAAGCTGCTCTGGGACAAAAGGAGGAAGAAAATGCTGCTCTAAGGGAGCAACTACAACAATTTGAGAGAAGGTGGTCAGACTACGAGGCAAAAATGAAAACGATGGAAGAGATGTGGCAAATGCAGATGGAATCTTTGCAAGTGAGTGCTTTTCTTATATGAAATTCTTTCACGTTGATTGTGGAAATTCGTAATATGAAATTCATTCAAAGATTAGATTAAAGCAAGTATTCCACATATATGTAGATTTCTGTGTAAATGGATAATTTTCATATTGTCTGTAGAAAGATGTCTACTGAATCCTAGAAAAATTTCTGGACTCATGCAGTAGGGAAGTTGCTGTAGTGTGGTGCATTTAATGCTATTCCTGACCACTATTTGCGATTTCGTCTCAGGCGAGTCTTGCTGCTGCCAGAAGGAGTCTTGCGACTGATAACAGTGCAGGCCAACCTGGAAAACTTGAATGTTGTGCATCACCTCGTTGCTATGATTATGAGGACAATTTGGCTGCGGGGTGTCGAACTCCTGGTGGAACCACAGCCATCAAAGTTTCTAGTTCAATTCCTGATTTCAAATCAGGCAGAGAGCCTAGTTGCTATATAAATGCAGTCAGCAATCTGGCAAAGGAATTTGAGCAAAGAACACAGAATTTTGAGGATGACGCCAAACAACAGCTTGAGGTTAAAACAGGGCAATCAGTTTTCAGCATACATCCTGATGAGGAACTAAGAAAATTGAAACTAAAGTTTGAGACATGGAAGAAAGACTATAAAATCAGATTACGGGAGACCAAAGTAAGACTCCATAAATTTGGTCTTGGTGAAGTTGAAAGGAGTCGACGCAAATGGTGGGAGAAATTAAGCTCCAGAGGATTTTAGATGTTCCACATTTTGATCTTTGATGATGGTTTATATAAATGTGGTCAGTGATTCGAGGAATGTATAAGAAATTAGAGAAGCCGTTGGTTTACACTTGCTGGAGGATTTCTGGGCATAGATGGCAGCTGGAATGGTTTATCATTTGCCATCAGGTTAGTGCAATTGGAGAATTATTTTTAAAGTGTCTACCAATTGTCAATAGCCTGTATGTTTGTTGGGAAATAGTCCTGTTCCCGGTGTAGATTTAGAATTAGATAATTTGTGTATATTCTAGTGCCATCAGTGAAATGGCAAACACGGCAGCACCAAGATTAGGAAATGACATTTGTGCATATTGCCTCTTCATCTATCTTGATTCCATCATTCTGGGTCATCAACTACTCTTGAGAAGCTTTGAATCGGATGATTTTGCTTTTCTTTGGACCTTTACATGAACTGAGCATAATCATAGCGTGTTAAGGTTTAACCATATAAATAAGGTTGAAGCTTGAATTTTTAACTTCAAAATGAAGCTTGAACTTGGCTACTCAAATTTTGTAAGCTCAATTTAACCAAGAACTAGTCATCTTTAAGCTGGATTTCAACAATTTAGTCAAGTTGATGATTCACAATTCCGTATGTCCATTCCTGATGTTTAGGAATGTAAAGCAGGCGTCTCTAGATTTTCTAAATTGTGTTCATATCTTTTATTATAATCATTAAACTCTGTGAAAATGGTTGAGCCAGTTATTAAGTAAAACAAGATTGGTTGTTTAAAAGTAGTCAATTTGAACTCACTAACGCAGCATTCAAGTTCTGCCACTTCTTACTATTTAAGCACTGTAACTTAATTGTGACACTGGTCGTCCTGGTAGTTGAGTTGGTGAGAAGTTTGATGGATCCTACATAAAATATTGTGCGACTAATGGTTGCAGAACAAAAATAAAACTCCATTTACATTACTCATCGATGAAGCAATATTTTGTTTAAAAATCTAATTAAGTACTCAAAGTGTTAATGGTCCAGGCAGATTTTCCACTCGAATCCAGGCACGGTAAATATCAAATTTATGATCCTGGCACAAACTTGGTAGCGTAGACCCAGGCGTTGTTGGCCACAGGGTTGTCAAGGTGGTCCAACAAGTTCTCCAGAGGACCTTTTCCAGTAACAATAGCCTGAACAAAGAAACCAAACATGGAGAACATTGCTAACCTGCCGTTTTTGATCTCTTTGACCTTGAGCTCGGCAAATGTGACTGGATCATCGGCGAGGCCCAAAGGGTCGAAATATTGACCACCAGGGTAGAGGTCATTGCCCTCTCCAACTCCTGGAAGACCATTGATGCGAAACCCTTCAACGAGTCCCATTAGAACTACTTGGAAACCGAGAACTGCTAGGATGCTTTGAGCGTGTACGAGGTTTGGGTTCCCCAAGTAGTCCAGTCCACCCTCTGAGAAGATTTGAGCTCCTGCCTTGAACCACACTGGCTCTTTGAAGTCCACTTTCAGCCATTTCTCAAGGACCTCTGGGGTTATGCAGCCTAGTGCTCCAAGCATTGCCCATCTTCCATGGATCACCTAACAATTGTAAAGTCAAATGTTGTATTTTGGCATAGCTAATAGCATTCTTAAGAGTTCGGTATCAGTCACAGAAAAACCATGAGTTGATGTTGGTGTAACCATTACTTGTATGAAAAAGATATATGTACATGCACAAAAACATATTTTCTTCAAAAGGTCGTTGGATTGTGTCTTACAACTTCTCAACTCTCATTTCAGCAAACTCAGTTCTTATAGTCAAAAGAAACTCAAAAAGGTAAGAATATTGTAGAGAAAAAAGTGGTTACCTCACTTTTGGGGGGGAAAAAAAAAAGTGGTTACCTCAAGAGCCCTGTTCCTAGCAAAAGCCTCAGGATCGGCCGATAAACCAGCAGTGTCCCATCCATAGTCACCTGGGAATTCGCCGGTCAGGTAAGATGGAGTCTGAGCTGAAAAGGGTCCCAAGTACTTCACTCTGTCAGGTCCGTACCACAAGTCATTTCCCTATTCCGATCACAAAGAAGGATTATTGCATATGATACGTATCAGCTTCAACAAACTCATCTAAACTTGAGACAGTGAAAGAAATGAAGAATAATTACCATGATGTACTTGCCACTGCCCATAGACACAACATCTCTCAAAGAGTTGGCATTAGAGCTTCTTTGGCCAAGAAATGTGGTTGGCCTGAGGATAGTGCTAGAGCTAGCAGTTGCGGTCATTAGCATTGACGACATACTTTAATGATTCAGCTCTCTTACAGACACAACCCAGAATAGCCTCTTAGAAGCCGAGAAGATTACATGGAAATATGTGAAAGGGAAGTGCCAATTTTATGTATGAAGGAAATGAGAACACAACCAACGAGTGGCTAAGAATGCAATTGGACTAGTGGTGGGGATCCTTGAGCCCTTAGTAAACCAATCAAAAAGCTACAAAGGATTTTGAAGTATCACCACTGATCTACATCTATCCACATGTTATCTTTGTATAAAGCTTTAGATAGTTACTTGGATATTCTTCCATGTGGTGCTCAGGCCACAGCTAATTTGTCCCGATTAAATAGTACTGGATTGTCCATTCTTGTCCTGGGCTCAGCCTCAACGATAGCATCGCTTCGTGTTACTTGGATTGGACATCTGCTAATCGATTTCAGAGAAATCGAGCACCTCCATCTACCGAGAAAATATAACCCCCGTCATAACCATAATCTTGATTTCCACCTTGTTAACAGAGCTTAATTAGAATACGTTAACGTTATTTTGACCTCTTTACCTGACATAGAGTTTTACAAAATTAACACTTTAATACTAAATTGGGCAGGGGCCGCGCGAACGCAGGCCCCCTCTACCACAAATAATGACGTAGGCTCTCCCAATTTTGGAAGACCTTAGAGAGGCACCTCCCTTGTGCAATAGAGACGACCTTTCCAGGCCATAAGCCTTCTTGATCGCCTATTGACCCCGTCCAGGTAAGTATGTCTTAACGTTAACCTAAGCCCTTTACTTATCTTACTTACTCTTTTCACACATTTCTCGCATTCCCAGTATGGGATTCAAAATTACAATCATGTCTGATATCTAAGGACATGATGTACTCTTCTCTTACTATATTCCTCTTTGGCTTTCAGTAAGTTGCAGAACGTACCCCTAATTCCGCAAGTAAAATAGTGGTTTTGCTTGATCCCAAAAATTAATATCTTTATTATTAGCATTAGTATTGTTATTATTATTATATTTATGATTACTAATGTTAGTATAATTATTATAATTATTAGTATTTCTATTATTATGATTATTTTTTACTATTATTTATATATATTAGGTATTTTATTATATTTTATTTATTCCTATTATTATTATTATATTATAATTTAATTTTTTATTTTTTGTAATTTTCCTTTTATTTATTATTCCTTTATTTATTTATGAGTTAATTAAAAAAAACTCAAACTTTCCTCAAATTTTCAATTATAACCTGAATTTTAAAAAATAGCAATAAAATATATAAACTTTCAATTCTAATTCGACGTTAGCCTCACCGTTATCTATGTTGATGTAGCACTGCGACGTGTTAATAAACCTTTACTAATTTAAATGACACTGTTTCAATTTTATTATAAAACAACATCACTTTATTAATAAGACAATTTTTCAGCGAATAGCAATCTTGCAGACCGGCTCCGAGTCGGCCGAAAGCTCCACATAGAACCTAACAAAAGAGAGACGAGTGCGGGCGTAGGTATGTCGGTCACGGAGAAAAGGTTGCCCGATCTGTTGGCCGATGAGGTCTAGATTGCACTCATTCCAGAGAGGGAATGTTAGCCCACATAATCGGACCCAAACAAGTATACGAGACACTTTGGATTTATCAAACTCAAAATGCGGGTGCCACTATTGAAGAACAATGACTTTTCCGCCAAAAATTCACGAGCCCTGCTCGAGGATAGTCTGTGAAGCTGCCTCATACTAGAAACGAAAGAAAAAGAACCCTGTGCCTGTGGAAATGACATCCTCAAGGCCTAAGGTCCGCCAAGCACGTGTGACGAGCATCCGCACGACAGGAAAGGACATGTTACGCCCCAAAAAAATCCTACCAAACAACGAATTCATTAGTGCAGACTCGCATTAATACAATCATCCAATATATCAAGCATGTCCACCGATGACTTTTTAGCCATAATCGGGAAATGAAAGCTAATATTAGGATCCATGTTTGGATGACTTTTTAGCCATAATCAGGAAACGAAAGCCAATATTGGGATCCATGTTACTAACTTTCTTAGTTCAAGAGAAGTCAGAGGATTTTTTACCAATAATTTTCCTAATTTGAGTAGGCAAACTAATAGCAGGGTCATTTAAGGAATTTCTTAAAAGGGCATTTTTTAGGTTACCTCCTCGATGGGCTGAAGTGCCTAGGCGATTGGGCTCACTTGGCAGCAGCAGATTGCTTCCTCCGTCATTTGAAGGCCCAGTGGAAGAAATTGGGCCTCTCTTTGGTGGGTGGGCCTTCCCACCTAAGTCTCCTCCCAAACCCCACGTGGTGGAGGACTCCATTTGTGCTGCCGTCGACTGTCCAGGTGCAGCAGAGGAGGTGACGCCCATCGGTGGAGGAAGAGCCACCGTCGCCTCTAGTCCCCGCGATGGAGGAGCTGGCGATGGCGGGGCTGATCCAGGCGCGATCTCCGGCAGTGGAAGGCGAGCGTCGCGTGGGTTGGAGGCTCGGCCCGTCGGTGGATCCAACGATGAAGGGCGTCGAGATCCGGCAGCTCCATCCCCGCCTCCGGTGGCGTAAAATCGAGCAGCTACATCGGCGATGGCTGGGCGGTGAGTGAAAGGTGGGTTTTGGTTGATTTGTGTTGTGACAATGGCTGGGGTAGGGACGGTGGAGGGAGGTGTAGAGGTGGGATTTTCGGTGGTGATTTGGGGGCTGGATTGTGTTCCGATGGCAGATCCGAGAGGTGGGTTGGATAGATGGGAGATTTCGAAGATGGTGATGTGTTTGGGGGTGGAAGAGGACCAGCGGAAAAAATTCCGGCGACAGTATCTGCGGCGGCCCTACTGCTGGCGGTGAATGGATGCCTACACTTTCTTCTCTCTCACTACTGAAGTTCTTTTCTTGTCAAATTTGTTCTCTCTTTTTTTTAACTTTTTTTTGTTTTTCCTCTTTCTTTTGAGTTAGACATAACTTCACATGAAGTGCTTTGGACCTCCATCAATTTTGTGTCCTTATTTTGATGTTGAATGATATAATGGCTCATTAACTGGTTCACTTAAAAATTTTGTTATTAGATTATAACTTTGTTGAAGCTTTATTCTTTCTCATGTTCTAAATGAATATTATGATCCATCATTGATTGGCAGGTTTGAAAAGAGTTCTATGCTTCTCTTAGTTTATACATCTTATAAAGCTTGCATTCTGACCAATTTGAGTTGTGGGGTTTCATGTCACCAATAAATTGCAAACGTTAGGAGGATCAGTCATTATTGTAAGAATGCATTGGAACAAAGGTTCAGTCAAGAAAATTTACATCAACTGGTCTAGTTTTTAGGTTCTCAGATGTTGAATAATACATTCTATATTCTGTTGTAGGATGAAAAGAAGAGGGGAGGTAGTCCACTATCCAAGTACACAGCAACTTTGTGCCAACGAGCACAAGAACGAAATGATTCATTGATGGAATCCAGGCTCTTATTTAAGACAATTTAATGTTTCATAATAATGATGCCCAAGGCATAACATGATTCTTATGCAATGAATTTCAGTGTTCTTGTGGGCGAACAAGCCTTTATGTTTAAGAAAAGGATTACAGAAAGTGATCAAGATTATGATGACCCTGAGATCGATATTGATGCAGCTGTCTTTAGTTCCTCTTGGTTACCTGATGTTAAATCCAAGTATTTCAAAAACAGTGCTTCTAAAGGCGACGATACAAAGCCTTCGCTGAGCATGGATAAGAGACAAGATTCTCCTACAATTTTGATCGATAAGAATAGGAATGTATAGTCTAATGCAAACAAGTCAAAGAAAAGGAAGAGAAGTAGATGAAGCATGAGATTAAGTTATTGGCTTGCCTTCTTATGTTCATCGCATCGTTTATGAACTATTATGTTTCTTGTTCTGTGTATTCTTTAGATCAGAGATTTGGACAAACAATTTTTTGTATCAGAGAAATAGATTTGCTCAATGCTAGAATGAAATTTCATCCCATTTGAGTTTAATCACCTTCCACATTTCAGGAGTTGCATCTTTAACAATCAACTCGAGAGATTAACCTTGTTAAATTCACTTTTCTTTCTATTAATTTCCTTCTTATATAAGTTAAGATTAACCCTTTTAAGAATTTAGTATGAACAAGAACCTTCTTTGATTAACAACAAAATATCAAAGAAGCTTTAACAAAATGGTCCTTAGGAACATAATGCCCCGTTTGGTTACCCTCCAACCAGCTATTTTTTTAGCTGATTGGTCATTTTTAGCTTAATGACTATTCAAACAGCTAATAAAATCGTTTGGTTAACAGGTTTTTCATCAGCTGATTCAACGTAAACCGCTGGAGATGAAAACGCTCCTGTATACCACCTAAAGTTTTAATCATTCAAGCTAAACATACCCTTTGTTTCTGCCGATGAGATGAGAGATATCTGAACACTTAAGTACTAACCTACTGCTCTATAGTAATTTTCTTAAGAAAAGATAAATGAC
>JANSVA010000218.1:52157621-52176579 GCA_025504915.1 Erythroxylum reticulatum | reverse complement strand
CGAGACAGAAAGCTGCTTCACAATCACAGATGGTGGAGATGGAGTCGCCCATATAGAGTCGTGAAATCCATAACAGCAAAACCTCAAGCTGAATAATAGAATGATTCCAAAAACACCATATATCTCACTACATGTTAGTGAGATTAGCATCACAAAATTTACGGACATCCTATAACACTTTTAATTATCTTTCAAATTAAACTCGGAATAAAAGTCTCTAAAACATATTTAAATTAGAATGAAAATATACTCCACTAACATTCGTTAAAAGACATACGGAAAAGGAACGTGACTCATACCTCTCCATATTCTTAAATTAAATGTTTGTTATCTCTTCACTTATAAGTACATATAGCATGTAGTATGCAGTCAAATAAGAAATAATTAAAATAAAATTAAGAAATATCAGTATATTATCAAATAAGAACTAATTAAAATTGAAAAAATATTCTCTATTATACTATTTATAAAAATTTCAGAGGTTGACAAAAAGACTGTTTGTTTTGGTTTTGGTTTTGATTTTGATTTTTATGTTTTTGCTTTCAAATTTAGTTACAAAAATTGTTTGTTTGAATATTTAGTTTTAGTTTTTGCCAATTTTTAAGAATTATGAAAATTATAAAAAGTTATTTATATTTTTTGTTTCTATTTTTTGTAATTTGATTTATTATCAATTGATGTATATTATTTAATTATTTAATATATTAATTCTTAATAAGAATTATGAATATTTTAATTTAATATTTTTATATTAATTAATTAAAAATAATTATTACAATAATTATGAATAATTTTACTAAATATTATATAAGAGATTAAAATAAAATAATTAAATTAAAAATTATTTATCTTTAAGTTTTATCTAATATATAATTATTATCCGTAATAAAAATATAAATATATTAACAAATAAATAAGTTTTTGTTTTTATTTAAAAAATAAAAATTGAAAAAAATTTTCAAAAGATGGGTATTATGGGACATCATTATTAACATTTATGATATTTGTATTTGTTAATAAATGGATGGATGGTATCGGGGCAAATTGATCATATAATAGAACATGGCCTATTGTGTTTTTGTTTTTATCGATTTTTCATGTACGCATATTGGCCTTGTTTGGTGAAGAGTTGATAAACTCTTTTTTAGCTGGTTGACCCATTTTAGCATATTAACTTTATAAGAAAGCTCATTGGGTTGTTTGGTAAAGAGCTGGTTGGATTGGCTGGTTCAACCCAACCAGCCGATTTTAAACCAGCTCCTCTATAAGAGCGTTTCATCCCATCAACTGATACTTTTTCAACCAAATGTCCATTTTGCCCTCGTTACATTTAATTCTCTCACGTCTCATATGTCTCGTTTTCTCCAAACTCTTCTCCCTTCTTTTTCCTCGCTCTCGTTTTCTCTTACCGTCTCACCCTCATGCTATCTTGTTTTCCTTGTTTCATTCGTTCACTCCCACGCATAAACGAAGGAGAGTAGACCAAATAGAGAGAAGCTTTGAAGTCAATTTTGGTACCATTGAGGAGATCAGTCTCGAAGTAGAAAAGGAAGAAAATGACAAATGTAGATGAAAGTTTGTCTGCTAAGAGGTAGCTTCCTCTTGGAGCTAACCTCGACATCATGAATTAGGTCGGTAACTCATCCATGGTTTTCTTCTTATTCTGTTTGTTAGCTAAGATTTAGGATTTTTCTACAGATTGGACATTTAGAGTTTTCCAAATAACACACCTTCTATTGATTATTATTGTCTTACTTTTTTGAAGTTTCTTCTCTACATTGTCTTATTTTCTCATTCCCTCTGAAGTATTATTGCTTACCAGATTCATAGTTTAGCCGAGTATGATTTCGAGACTATTAAGCTTATCTCAAAAAGTTTATATTAATAAGGTATTGGAGAGATTTGGTATGAAAAGTCTACAAGTATATTTTCAATTTAGAAGAGACAAGTTTAGTCTTAATCAATGTCCAAATAGTGAATTGGAACATAAGCAAATGATAAATATTCCTTATGCATTAATTGTTGGAAGATTAATATATACTCAAACTTACACCAGACCATACATTAGCTTTGCTGTCAGTTTGCTAGGTAGGTATCGAAGTAACCTTCGATTAGATCATTGGAAATCTGCAAAAAAAAATTTGAGATATTTACAAGGTACTCAAGATCATACGCTCACTTATAAGAGATTCAGCCATCTGGAAGTAATTGGATATTCATATTTAAATTTTGCCAGTTGCATTGATACCCAAAATTCCATTTTTGGCTACCTTTTCTTATTAGTTGGAGGACTATTTTTTAGAAAAGTGCAAAGTAGTCAATCATTGTTGTGTTCACTATGGAAGCTGCATTTGTAGCATGTTTTGAAGCTACAATTCAAGGATTATGGTTGCATAACTTTATTTCAAGACTTGGAGTTGTTGATAGTGCCAAGTCGCTGAAATTTTATTGTAATAATTCTGCAACAATTTTCTTTTCAAATAATGACAAGTATCCTAAATGTGCTAAACATATGGAATTAAAATACTTGTTTGTCAAAGAAAAAGTTTAGAAACAAACAATGTCAATTGAACATATTAACATTAATTATATGATTGCAGATCCTTTGACGAAAGGATTGGCTCCAAAAGTCTTTAGAGAACATGGTGAAAGAATGGGTTATTGAGATTTATGATGTTTGTATTTTGATACTGTAAACTTATTTATGTTTATATTTCTGTCAAATCCTATTTTATAGTGTACATTTATGAATAAATTATATTGATAAGATTTGTTGTTAAATAAGACATGATTGTTGGATCATTAATGTATTTCTTATTTATAGATCATATTGAATAAAACGTTAATATTCTAGTACGTGGAAGGAATTATGCTGTTTGTTAAGATGTGAACCCGTTACGACTCTTATTAATATCTTTGTATGAATGTGATTTATGATGTCACCAACATTAAAGAATTTAGCAAAGTTTATGAGCATGATGTTTATTTATTAAACTGTTATATAAAGTTTTTTAATTAATGAGCCAAGTAGGAGAATGTAAAACCTATGTATTATATGTGGCTCAGTATATTTATGATCTTGATAATATTAAGTGATAAGTTTTGATTAGTTAATTTGATTATGGTAAGGTTGATTAAGTAAAACAAGGTTTTGTTTTAAACTTATCGTCTAATAAGAACGATTCAAATATCCTTATTACATAGAAATTGGTCCTCTCTCTCGCCTACACATCTTTGTTTATTTTTTTCACCATTAGAAAGCGGAAATATTGAGGGAAAAAAGAGAGAAACCAAGTTTCTTTATATTTAATCATTCAAAAGGGTTTTTTCTTAATTACAATTAAACTAAACTGATGGATAAAAGTACATAATTCATATTTTATATTTTGGTATAAAACGTAGAAATTTAAGATCTGGGTTAAGGATTATTGTGATTATGTTTATGCAATAAATTATGCTTACAATTGCTATACTGGTTGATTAGTATATCTAAAAATCCTAATATTGGTCGCCCAAATTTTATATTGGTCAATTAAACTTCTTGAAATTAGTTTTCAATTTTTTCTCAAGTTTTTTCAAAAGATTAAAGACACTATCCAACAAAAATTTATTGAAAATCATTTCAAAAGTTTCACAAAATTTGTTTGAAGACAACAAGTTTTCTTTGGAGATCAAAACAAATTTTCTGTTGATTATAACCAAATACATGCAATACATATTAAGTGTAAATGAAAATGTAATAATTAAACTTGTCATAATTTATTTAAATATTGATATGTATTTTCACTTGAATTCTTTTGAACATTTCTTAAGTTGCATATGCATTTCACTTTGGACTCTTTTACTAAATTTAAGCTTCCATTGAACTTATTCTTCACACATGAACTCACTAATATCGCAAAATATACAAGCATTAGTCATATAATATTTTATTGTGACCACAATTATGAGTTCAAATCTTAACAATTTTCGTTAGTCACAAAAAGAGGAAGAGATCAAAACTAAAAATAAATATAAAAATTTAATTAGATAAGTATTTTTACCAAATGTAAAACTTAAAATGAAAAAATAGAAATATATAAGAATTCAAATTTTAGGATCTTTTTAATAATGTTTAACATACTTTTTTTCTTGATTTTTGGTATGAATATTAATATTACTCATTAAAATAATTATAATTTAAAATATGCCATAATATTAAACATATAAAATACTATATAAAAATTTAAAATAAAAACATGCTATAGTAAAGATTATAATAATATGAATCTATATAAGTTTTAAATCACATCCTTCCTTTTAAACTGACTTAACACAACACATTTGCAAATTATCGTAAATATGTGAAATTAATTTAAAGAATTTTACGAAATAAAGCATGTCCCCATCCTATTTGATACAAGTACCCATTTAACGTCACTCATTTAACGTCCCTTTCTTCTCTCTTTTAGCAACAATGGATGAGACGCTGAAGAAGGGTTCGGTAACACCCCTTTCGTGCATGTTTCCGGTGGACGAAGCGCAGAAGGCTGCAAAACGTGTGGAGTATTCGATTACTGAGAAGCAGAAAGAGCTGGGCAGTCTCAAAGACTTCATTTCAGACAATACTAGTCTCATCAACCTCGTTTCCGGACTTCCCCATGAGCTCCACCACGACATCATGGTTCCCTTTGGGAAAGCTGCCTTCTTTCCTGGCCGTTTGATACACACCAATGAATTTATGGTTAGAATAGGCAACTCTGTTTCTCGAATTTTAAGTGAAATGTGCTGCTTCTTCAAAGTCATGTTAGCTGGTTGTTTCTATTCCTTTGCAGGTTCTTTTAGGAGAAAGTTACTATGCGGAGAGAACTTGCAAGCAAACTGTTGAGATTTTGAAGAGGAGAGGCAAAGCTTTGGACTCACAAGTTGAATCTCTTCAAGCAAACTTGAAGGATCTTCGAGCTGAGGCTTTGTTTTTTAATGCTACAGCATCCGAGTCTGCGGTTTGCTTCACAATTTGATCTTTATTTGTCTGGTGTAAATCGCCTTGGACTATTCTGTTGTCTAAATTTGTTAGACATGTAAATGATATCCCATGTCACCAATTAGACCTTTACGTATCCAACTTTCTTTTGTCACTGCTAACTTCAGAAATTTCCATAACTTGCTTTTATGGATTACCATGAATGTCATGGCTTAGAGTGCAGTTACCTAATAAGTTCTTCCTAGTGAGGGGATATAACTAGACTAGAGGATTCCAGTTTAATGCCATTTTGGTCAGAATTTGAATAGTTTTTTGTGTATATAGCCTAGATTGGGAACTCTGTCCTTATATTCTCAAGGGAAAAGTGTGACGCTGCTTCTGGATGAGAGTCAACCGTTGTTCTGATTTATCACTGTAGTTGAAGCGCTAAAAAGCCTCTACATATTGTCTGCATTTGCTTTTGCAACTGTTGTTTAGATTTTTTATTTTGTTATCTACAAAAAAAGAAAAGCTTTCTTTAAGCTGTTGTTATATTTTTTCTTCTTATTTTGCCCTCTGCTTCTTCAATAGGAGGGTCTTGTGGAGATTAGGGAAGATTATGTGGACGAAAATGGTGGCCAAACAGGACAAAAATCAGGTAGGTAGCCTCTTGTATTTGCTGTCAGTAGCAGCTTCCTTGTTTGTTTAAATACTTGAACTACATTTACAACGTGATTAACTTTTGACCTTGATAGATGATTAGTATTGACAGGCTTATTATAGAAGTTACAAAGCTTAGATTTTCTTGTTCCTGTTCTTCGTCCTTCTTCTTAGCCTCCTCTAAATTTCCTGTTCCATTCTTTCCCAGAAACCTTTTCATTGTTAAAGTTGATATTTCCTCTAATATTGAGACAACCTGTCATGAAATAATCATCTCTAAAGAAATACCATTTCTATTTGTTTTCAAAGAAAATTCTAATCTAATCCAAGATTTGGACTTCATATGATTTTCCTCTTGGCTTCCTGCGCCATCTGACACCAAAGGGAAAAACTTTTGATCCTGAATAATTCCTTGCTTTGTCTATTCGCTGGTGTAGTCCCGCTACTAACTGTGGAAAGGTCTTTGTGGCAGTTTGAGACTCAGTTGTACTGTGACTGACTGACCCATTATTGGATTCAAACTAGGTACATAATATGACATTATGCTTGTTCCCTTAAAATTTTATCACATGAAATCAATATTACTTAGATGCAGCCTTTTATAAGTAAATGGGTTCATTGAGAGTTGGAGCATCAACGGGACATTGAAGTTTTGACTTTATTGGGACTTGTACTCTTTGTGGAACATGTTCACTTCTTAAATAGAGTTAATAGTAGCATAATTTAAACAAAGTCTTTTTCTATGTTTCCTGATAAAAAGCAGTTTGAATGAAGAACAAGGGAGTAACAAACAGCATTAGGGATGTCATTTCTGGTTCTTACTTGAAGAAAAACCATCATGGCACGCTTGATGTGCAAGACCTGCATAAGATTCTCCCTTAGTCAACCATTATGATTGTAAATCGACAATGCATCCACTTTAGATGAAATGTTATAAAAAATTAAATAGGGGACATAAATCTTGTCTTCCTCTTACTGGTTAGCATGTTGGTTTAACAGATCCATGCACCAGATTGCTACTCTCACGCAATCCTGCTTTATGTATTGATAAAGCTGATATTGATAAAGCTGATATTGTATCATTAACATATATTGCAAATTTTAATTTGGCATTTTGTCTGAAATTGATTGTCTATGAGCTTTTGCGAAGAATGAAGTTTCTGAAACCTTCTATATTGATTTTTACAACCTTAATCAGCATTTCTGGACTTGCTTCAATACTAGTAGTTTCTTGTTAAGCATAAATTACTGATCTGCTGTTACCTCCCTTCAAAAGCTAGGAATCTTCATCACTTTTTTTTTTCAGGGACAGAAGATGAGCAAGTTACTGTTGAAGATGATGAATACGCCCGTATCATGTCCAGGTTGGATGAACTTGAGAAAGAAGAGCTAGCAGCTGAGGATGAAAATCAGAGTGATGAAGATGAGCATGCAAATACAGTTGACAGTCATGATGAGAGTGAGAAAGAGAAGCAATCTGGTGCAGGTGACAGTAATAGCAATATCCAGACTTCTTCAGAGGTAAAGGATTCATATCTCTGACTCTAGGAAATTTGACCCTCATTCAGGTTGTAATTTTCAAGTTTCTCGGCTGTATTTACCATGATTGGTGGCAGATGTGGGAGCTAGAACACCAGTTGAAGCAAGGATATCCAACCACAAGGGTTTTATCCAATAAGGATAGCAATAAACCTAATCTTACTGAACAATTGAGTGTAAGAAATTGCATATCTTCATTCAGTTATTTTCTTAGTTCTTGTTCAGTTTTATTTGTTCTTAACCGCAACCTCTTAAATTGTAGTGCTCAGGATTAGAAGTGGGGCCAATTCCTAAAGGTTAGTGGCTGTTCCATGTTACTTTTTATTTGTGATTGTGTATAGGTTTCTTCTTGCTTTGTAGTTATGTTATTGGGGGCAGGGTGCCAGTGTTGGAGCAGGGGAGGATATTAAAGGAAATTTTAGTTTTCTAATTGATTGAAATTTCACTGCAAAGTTTATACAATGCTTAAAACTAGTATATTGTTATGTGTTTACCATTAATGTCATTGAGATACATGATTCACTTGTTTAGGAGTGAGATCTCACTTGTGGACATGAAAACACTAAGGTAATAGTTGATACAATTTAGGCACTTATGTAATTGCTGCTGCATTATGTCCAACATTTGTTGGGTTTGGCCGAAAAGCATGTATGGGATTATCATTGTAAGATCCCACATCGATTGGGAAGGAGAACGAAGCACCCCTTATAAGGGTGTGGTTACCTTCCCCTTGTAGATGTGTTTTCCATGCCCTAACGCACCTGATCCCATCAGAACTCCGAAGTTAAACGTGCTAGGGCCAGAGCAGTACCAGGATGGGTGACCTCTTGGGAAGTCCTGTGGAAAAACAAAACCGTGAGGATGTGGACCATGAGCCACTTAAAAGAACCAAAGCGGACAATATCTGCAAGCGGGTGGTCTGAGCTGTTACAATCATGGTTTTAAATAACAGACTGTTTTAGTTTTCTAATTGATTGAAATTTCACTGCAAAGTTTATATAATGCTTAAAACTAGTAAATTGTTATGTGTTTACCATTAATGTCATTGAGATACATGATTCACTTGTTTACGAGTGAGACCTCACTTGTGGACTTGAAAACACTAAGTTAATAGTTGATACAATTTAGGCAGTTATGTAATTGCAGCTGCATTATGTCCAACATTTGTTGGGTTTGGCCGAAAAGCATGTATGGGATTATCATGGTTTTAAATAGCAGACTGTTACTGCGTTGCAACTGCAAAATAGTGGTAATGGTTTCTGCCATCAGTTCATCACCCTGGAATTGCAGGGTGATTCAGATTCACAATCTATTGTGGCTGTTGCAGCCGCAACACTGTTCTGTTGGGTCTGTTATGACTAAAACAGCCACAATAATGCAGTGAAGATGGGAAAAAAAAACACACACACACACAGAAGAAACAGATGAGTAAGACAACAATGATTGTTGCTTGACTTGAGTTCTTCTAGTGCCGAAAACACAAAGGTGGAAACAAATGAAGAAGACGAAAAGGAAGAGGAAGATGAAGATGAAGAAGAACAGAGAAAGAAACATATGAAGAAGATGATGACAACATGTTAAATGAATCTTAGGATTTTAATTTAACGTTTGAAATTTTACTAAGTTAACCTTGTTATGCTATTTACAAAATCACATTTATTATTAGTGTGAATTTGTGAATCATATAAAAAAACTAACACTCATAACTTTGTCTTCCATCTTTAATTTGAGGCCTTCAATCAAAAGTATTTGTAATTACTTAAAATAACTTAACTAAATTTATTTTATAATGGAGTAATTTATAATAATTTAAATAATTGTAAGAATTCAGTATAAAATTTTATTTTTGCTCTTAACTCTTCAAAATATAGGATAATAACTATTTATTAAAAATAATAATTTTTTTGATAACATTCAAATTTTAATGAAAATTTTATATGTTTTGCTATACTAACTATTATGAATATTTATTATTACTATAAAATAAATTCAACTTTTTAAATTAAGTTGTGGGTATTTGAAAATTTTCACAGCTGCACTGTTTGCAGTCTGTAATTTAACTTTTGCATTACTTGCAGACGTAAAATTTGCAACACAGTCATGACTGCAATTTAAAACCTTGAATGCAATCTTCATGAGATGATGCCTATCATGCTAAGTGCTTAAATCTTTTAAGACATTAAAGGTTATGATAAATATATAAACTAGATTAGAAATTTATCAAATGATGATGAAAATCTTGTGAGCTTTTGGGGTTAATTTTAGTATGTGGTGGCTGTTACAGTTGATGGTAGCATGTGCTGGTGCTGAAAGATGATATTTGTCAAATATGAAACAATGAGTTCAGGACATTTTTCTTAATTTAAGAAGATAGAGCATTTCATTTCCTTACCAGAAATAGCCTCTTTACTATGTAGGGGTAAGGCTGTGTACTATCAGACCTCCCCAGACCCTACTTTATTGCGGGAATTCGGATTGGGTGTGATGATGGAGAGAATTCTATTTCATTCCACCATCTTATGTTGAACCTAACTTAACAATGCCATGATTTTTACATTACAGTTTGTTTAACTAAACCAGAAAAAGGAGGGAGGGAGAGGGGAAGGGGTTGGATGTTACACTACACTATTTTTCTTCTTTGCTTGTATAATTTCTTACAAAATGTTTATTTATCCCTCAATTAGTCAACATTATGCCTTTCTCAAGTCACACATATATGCATGACTTTATTGAGTTTCTACGAACTTTATGTAGTATGATTATCTGGGAAAATGACTAGATCATAAGCTGGGTTCTCAAACTACTAAACTGTATGTGCTATTTCTAACTCTTTTACTTCTATGTATTCGTTCTTCTATTTGATACCTTGGTTGGACCATGGCTCTGCCACTCTTATAATTTTTTTCTCTTAACAGATGAAAACTATGCAACTCAGAATGTAGTATCTCTTCCTCACCAGAAGGATCTCCTGCTGCCGAAAGTAGGAGAGGAAGTCAAAGAAGTGTCTTTATCAAGAAAAGAGGTACTTATAATGTGCTTCATAGCACCTTTGGTCTCTCCCTAGTAATTTTCATCATGGAGGAAAATCTGTAAAACATTATCATTTTCAATGGAAACAGATGATGGATTGATTTTTGTTGTAAGTTAACTCATCTTCCTATATGTGACACAGTCTGCTTCTCAAAAATCATTTTCTCGATACAAGTAAATTACATATGCACCGTGGACATTTCAGTTCTGATACTTTCCATAATATTCCTTCAATTCATATGTATCCCACCTCCTTCTCCATTTGTTGTTCCCTGATGTTTTGTTTAGGACTTATTGTTGATGACATTTAGCTGTCTGTCATTCAGTTCTGGTGCTTCATGGACTATTTGCCAAACGTGATATAATGAAGGACAGATAAAGTATGCTTGCTGTTGAGTTATGGTGTTATTTGATAATTGCAACATGGCCATTTTGATGGATTTGTCAAGGATAGATAAAGCACCGTTGTTCTCAAGTCATGTGCATTTTGATAATATCTAAAATGTGGGTATTCTCATGTATGCTCTTTGTACCCTTGAAAAGAAACTTGCAGTATCTGAGCCTGCATGAATGGATACAAAAGTTAATGATTCATAATGAAATCTTGTATGTTGATATATGTTAGCAGTTTAAAATAGTTGATGCTCAAACTTTAATGCATTTTTTACTTGGATTTAAAGGTGAGAGAGCTCTTTACATTGAGGAAGATATCTTTAACTATACTTCATAAATTTATAGTTGCACCAGTTCTGGTAGGATGTATCATGTTGGAAAGAAGAGACTAATTTTGGTTGTGATAAAATCCAAGTTCCTCTGCCAAACTTTTCTGGCTAAGTGCGAAAATCTAGTATAAATATTTGAAGTAAATGTTTTATTATGGTCCTTCTACTCATATTATCTTCCCCTTTTAGTCATTTTACTTCAATTTGCAATCAAGTCAGTTTATTATTTGAAATGTGGCAAAGACATCCTTGCAAACTTTTTAGACAACTAAATTTTGTCACCATACTTTTCAATTGTAGTCTTTAATATAGTAATTCACTGATTGAATTGAAATAGGAAAATGACAAGTAGGAGGGCAGACAAAAGCCTGTTTTTCAATAAATTTCCAGTGGAGTTGATAGAATGAATTAATTGATTATTTTAATGATATTAGGGCTGAAAAGAAAGAAGAAAGAAATTTAGGATTTGAATTTGGCAATTTGGTAACTAGGAAGACTAAAAGTTAGGTAACCTGCAGATATCGTACTATGAAAATCATTAATCCTGGATGTGGTGGGTTCTCTTTGTGATGAACTATTAGAAAATAAACTTGAAAGCTGCAGCCTTAAAGGAACAATGGAAAACTGTGGAAGATAAAGAAAGGATAAAACTTTATTTTATCCCTATATATTCTCAAACTAAGCTATTATCTTGTCCGCTTTGTTGTGTGCATGTCTTCCTTATTAGTTTACTGAAATGGGCATTCATTAATTGTTAAGCTGCTGCTTGGTCCACTACTTACTTGGTATCACTACCACAATTGTAGGCTTTCACAGGCTCTATCCTGGAGCGCTCTGATGAAATGCCATCAAATGCTCAAATGCAAAAGCAGACATTGCAGGTATATATATTCCTTCCTTGCTCCTATTGGAATCGAGGAGTTCATGATTTTAGTTATCTTTTTATGCGTCATAATCTTTTAGTTCTCATCTTCCGATTCTGGTTGCCTAATCTGCCTCGTTTGCTTTGTTAGACACCTTCGGAGGCTTCAAAACCAAGATTTGACAGTTCAAAGGTGCGTTTCCTATTTTGTCTCGATTCCTATAATCAGTTTACATACGTAATATTGTTAAAACTCCTCTTATTAAGGACTGCAGGCATTTACTGGTTCAATCGTTGAGCGCACTACTAACGTGCAAACAGATCCAAATGCGGGTTCATCCAAGGTAGTGATCTGACCCATTGGATCGGAGTGTACTCGTTTTTGTACTTCTGTTTTGATTAGTTGATTATTACATTGTAGTATCAAATCCCAATTACGACATTGGATTTGGACTTTGCAGTTATCAAATGCACAGCCCGCTAGGCCACTTTCTAGGTTCAAGCAGCAGAGAAGGTAGCTGTAGCTGGCAGTTTACCTAGCAATTTCCAAAGTTACATCACTGATAAGCTCGATCACCTATTTGTATATCATTCCCTTGAGATGACTCGCTCTAGTTTTGGATGTTATTTATTGTCAGCTACTTTTTTCTTTTTGGTTTAATTTTATTGACACAACGTTGAAGATGAAGTAGAATGAACTAGTTAATTTGATACCACAGAATGATTGTGATAATATACACACATATATACGTCTGGGAATTTACAAGCCTTCGACTAGCAGATAAGTCCTTTAAGGAACTAGCGTTTACCCACTGGGTGCCTTTTCCTTTCTTTTCTTGTAGTCTCGAAGCACCTGCTCCCTCTCATAAGGACTTGCTGATAGAACCCACTTGCTAAATTCTACCTCTCCCAGACCCAGGGACTGAGAGAGGCGAACATAATGTTTTTTTTTCCGACCTTTATCATCAGCTGGTTTCTTTCTTTGTTTTATGGTTGCAATCTCATAATCCTCTGCAGAAGTTCTCTCAATTTTCTTTTTTGGAAGGTTTACAACGTTTATCACCTCGTCATTTCGATGAGCATATAGAACACCTGTATGAATACATCATAGTAAATCAAAACTTCAGGTGGAAGAACCCTAGTGTTTGTGGCAAAGCAATTGGATGGCAATCACTGCTGTAACAAGATGGGTCGGCAGTCCTATGGCATATAGGACCCAAAGCCTGATTATGACTAGAAACTAGCCTTCCTTGTCTTGTGGCAGATGTTACAATGACCACAACCTAGTGCCACTGGAATGCAACAGAAGAAATTATTAAAAGCAAATAATCATCTTACCCATCTCTTCGAGCACAGGTTTACATGTTGTACCCTTCTCATTGTCAAGAGCAGCTCTTTCTTGTTTTGTTGCAGGGCAAGGTGCATCATCGTTTCTATCTTTCCCATGTAATTCAATAATTTCACTGGTAAAAAGTTTGTCGGATAGATCACGGAACAGATTGCAGATTCCAAAGAGCTCGCCTTGAAATTGTTTGCAGTCCTACGATTAAACCATTTGTGGTTAGTAGCTTGAACTCCAATCAAGTATACATTTCAAATGTCTTACTCCTAACAATAGGCTCCTGTTGAAGAAAAGCAAAGTCACCTGTACACCTTCAAAATAACGCTTTTCCATTTTCCCCGACACAGCAATATTTGAAAGCTGTTGTTTGTACACCTGACGGGAGTAAACCAATTCCTCAAAGGAACCAGCTGCAAGAAGGCGAAACACCACAACATGCCGCTTCTGCCCAAAACGAAATGATCTGTCCTGAGCCTGCAAGTCATGGGCAGGATTCCAGTTTGGGTCGAATATGACCACACGATTTGCACTTACAAGGTTCAATCCAAGTCCACCAGCTCGCGTTGATATAAGGAAGACCTAAAACAAAACATTAGACTCTGGAAGAAAATTTTGAACCATAAACTTGCTAACCAACTCCATACTCAAAATAACCTGTTTACTTGGACTGGAGTTGAAGTCATCCACCATAGATTGACGTAAGTTGGTTGGTGTAGAACCATCAAGACGTGCAAAGCTGTATCCTTTGCGTATTAGAAACTTTTCCAGTATATCCAACATCCTGGAAAACATAGTTAAACTCAGTGGCAGTAACTAAGACATCCATATTGCACAAAGTAAATCAAGATGGAACACGGCAATGAACTTAAAATTTCCCACAAGAGCAAGTTGAGGATAGATTGAGTTCGTATCCTTTATAATATGAACACCTTAAAAAGATATTACCATTCCTCCCAAAAGTACTTTTCTGAAAATGGGAAGGGAAGCCATAGAGAGGCAAAGAAAATTTTGCTAAATTCTAATTCAGATGAAATATGCCATCCATCATGAGACAATATGGTGAATCTCCATTGAAACTTTGGAACACAAACGTATTGTATATATTGTGAAGGTTACTTCAAGCAACATTTGCACGGTCAGAGTAAAAAAATACAGAAGAAGTTTGATTAGGACAAAGTCAACATAAACACAATTAAAGGCAAGGAATAAGAATAAATACGAAGTTACTAAGCTTTTGCTTTCCTTAAGAATCTACTTATAAACATCAACTTTATCCTCTCAAGGGATTAATTTATTGATCCAAATTCCTATGTAATAGCCATCTTGCCCTTCAATACGTGACTAGGACATGCCTACTTGATGATCAATTATCCTTTCTGGTAACTTTAGAGATAGAAGAATATCTCCCGCTGCCTCCAATACCTAATCTTTTCATTCTGTTAAGTTTCTGAACTGGTCTCGCCAGTTCTTTCAGTCACTTCTATTTCTCCCCTTTTAATCCTTCTCATACATCAACGGAGAACTTCAGCGGAAATATATGAGCCAGAAATTTCCAAAAGCTTAAAAGGAAAAATTTAGAGAACCTAAATCACTTACCACATATGTACTACAGTGATACAACAAGTAACATATCAATGATGGAATTGTAGCTAAAGTACAAAAACAAAAAAGGATGTGCCAAAATATAACAAAAGTACCTTAAAAAGTGACCCTGACCTAGTTAGCCAGTCAGGCAAGAGAAGCTGCTTATGTATTAAGATATTAAAGATATAGTTGTATGATTGATATGTTATTTTACACACTGAGGGCTGGATTGATGGTTGATTGCTTTGAATGTGATGGAGGCAGCAGAGCATTATTCCCTTTGAATTTTTTTTTGAAAAGTATTATTCCCTGTGATTTTGAACAACTCCCAACTTCCAACATTGTGATTCTGAACGAGTAAAAAATTTTACCAACTTCCAACATTGTGATTTTGAAAGAGTCAAAAATTGTAACACTACCACATTTTGAACATGAGACTAAATCAAATAAAGGGAGGGCCTTAGCCATCTGAACTAACACAAGTCTCATTTATTAGTACTTTCGAATAAACTCTATTTTAGTAATAATAATAATTTATTCAATTAATTATTCAAAGATCATTGTTTTGCATGACTGTTTTGACAGTTTTCAAAACATTGGAAGTTGCACCATTTTGTCCAATGAGCTTGTAACCCAATGGTACACCCTTCTACAAATTGAGAGAGATTCGTCTTGAGTCCAATGTATAACAAAATAGTACGAGGACACAAGAAAATAAAACAACAGATGACCACTTTAGATGTTTTGGCCATTCTCCACTCTAACCATTGTACATCAATATGAAAAACAATTGAATCCAATTGGAAAAGAACAGGAAAATTTGGAAAAGAATAGGAAAAGGACAGGGAAGGCAATGTTGTACTATAAGTAGATACAACTTAACTATAATCCTGATAGAGGATTCATCTCAGGGACTTCAACTAGTTTCGGAATAAGACTCGGTCCATAGGTATATCTTTAAGAAAATTAAGAGCTCACTCATGAACTTGCTTGAAATTATTTAGGAATTAACATAGTTCATATATGATGGCACTACATTATTAAATTTAGAGCTTAACTAATTTTTTACCTATACACTTCTGTTTTCACTAGTATAAAGCTAATTTAACACGCTGAATCAGACATCACAAAAGCATAAATATGGAACTTAACAACCCATCTACATAGCCATTTCTCCCATTAGTTAACTTGAACAAAATTCAAGGTTTTTTCATTCACTCTTCATAAAAAGAATCTCTCATATACAATTAGCTTCTAGACATGAGGAAGAAGGATAACACTTTAGATAAGAAACAAGGATAGAAAGAAGCAACAGAAATTTGTTGTTAAAATGTTTTTTGAGTTTTTGCAGTGGAAAAGACATGCACGAATTCATTCTGACAGAAAATAACTATAATGCAAATCTATGATTAAATGTCTCAAGTGTTGCACTTTTTTTAAGGCATACGTGCTTTTTAATTAACAGGGAGGGTAGAAGGCACCATTTCACTTAATAAACTCCAGATATAAAGGATCCAACTCAATACAAATGCAAATCCTGATCCACAACTAAGTTCATATGTCTAGTTCAGCATGGTCCTGAAGCTAATCATCAATTTCTACACTCTGGTTCTGACTGATGACCCCAGATTAAGACAGCACGAAAGAAACACATGCTAAAGGACATAACCAACTGAACTGGGACAACTAAACTTTATACCCTTCCTAACTACACAAGTAATAAAGAGCACATAATATAGGAAAAGACTTGCACTAAATGGCCTGTAAATTTTTAAAACCACACCTGACAGAGTAGCTGAAGAGTAGAATCTTGTCACCTTGTGAAACCCAAGAAAACATTAACTTTTCCAAAGCTCGCATTTTTCCACAATTTTTAACTTCGCTCAGCTCCATGAAATTCTCACTCCGGGCGTGCCCTCCAACCAAATCTATATCAGGACCAAAGACAGCGGAGGCAAATTCTGCATCCTTCCTTTGTTTATCCGGTTCATCCCTTGGGTTTGGTTTAATTAGCTCCAGATGATTGCTTATCTGATAGTCAACAACAAAGGTAGATATAAAGAAAGAAGAACAATGAAAAGCTGCTGATCATAGTAAACAACTTTCCAAGACAATTGAGAAGCAATCAACTTTTTTGGGTTGAGGAAATTTTTCTACATGTATGCAATGCAGAGGCATTTGCAAAAGCAAAAATTGCAAACCAGCTCAAGCAAATCACCTGCTGGAGTTTCACAAGGCAAGGAAGGACAAGACAAAAGGGGCATGAATCACAGCCTTCAGGGTTATCTCTGTGAAGATAAGGCCATATAATTCCATCAGGTACAATCCTTTTGCAGCATTCGACTTGTTTTAGAGGGCTTCCACAACTACATGGGAGGTCCTTATTGATAAGGCATTGCACATCTGATAGTTGTAACATTCTCCTATACACACGTTTTTGTAGTTCACTCATAGCACAAAAAATGACATTATCTTCTTTCCCCATCATTAGATGACCAATTGTCTCTTCTTTTGTCCTTCTAAGCATATATTTATGAAGAACCCTCACTAGGTGCTCTTTTCGTTCATCAGCTACCTGAACAAATTTTTCAGGTGCGGTCGCCCTCTGTCCGTGCTTTAGAGGCTCATCATAGAACTCTCGGAAATGTTCTCTGGTTCCCAATGAGCCAGGAGCAACCCAGTCAAAGAGATTAAACAATTCCATAATCTTATTCTGCATAACAGTTCCTGTGAGACCAAAACGTTTCCGTGTGCGAATTTCTGTGCATGCTTTATACAGTTTTGACTTTTCATTTTTAAGCCGGTGTGCCTCATCAACAATCACAATCTCCCACAATATTTCTGACAAAATGTTGCCATGAATCCTGAATGTGTCAAAACTGGTTATCAGTACCTCAACTCCACGTGCTTCAAGTTTCTCAAGGATCAGATCTCGTGTTGCACCATGGTAAACAGAAACATTGAATGTTGCCCACCTAGAGAACTCCATCTCCCAATTGTGAATTACAGAAGTAGGGCAAATTATCAGTGCATGACCACTCTTCGTTGCCTGATTTTCCCTCACCAAAGTGGAATCACCAGATTCTCCTTCTCTCCCAATGGCAGCAGCCAGGAATGCAATTGTCTGAATGGTCTTACCCAACCCCCTGTCTCAAAATATGAGCAGACAGCCAATCTATATCAGCATACTAGAAATGCAGAGAACATTCACCTGGATATATACCTATAAAATCATAGATATAAATATAGAAGTTTATAACACAAAAAGAAACCACCAATACTATTGGTGAACAAGAACTATCGATTGGTGACTATGACAACAGCAGCCTATAATTCAAGGAAGAATAAAACTTTCTATATCATAAATAGGAAATCAGGCGAAGGAACACACAGAAAAAAAAATAGAGAACAGAGATCTAGTTAGAAAATTTAGGTGAAAGTGAGATTTGCAACAAACAAGAGCAGAAAAAGAAATATGGAGTAGAGAAAAAACCAAATTAAGAGAAGAACTCTCCAATATGAATTAGTTATGGTTAATAATACTAAGATCCCCTGAGGTTACGCCATATTTTAAATCACCGTGATTTGATTTTAATTTCATAGGGTCTTGTAATTTGATAACTATTAAAATTGACCGCTTCATACATTTCATTTCAATAACTAAAATTCACTTTTACATACTCTTGCACAACAAAATTTACTAGCAGTATGAAAAACTTGCACAGTAAAATATTGACAAAGGAATGCTTTTTTAGTTACCAAATACGAGGATTCCAAATTAAATTTTAATCAGAAAGGAGTTTTCAGAAAACAGTAAAAACACAATGGATCATAGTGCAACTTAACCATTTACAATCAGAGTCTATTTCACATTGAACCACCCATCATCCTTTATACTTGTTTTGACCAAGTCCTAGGCTAGCTAGAAAATGGAAATGAGAACTTAATAAGGAAAGAACTAAGCTATATATATATATAGACCACTTCTTTTCTAAAGAAAAAGTCACATAACGACAATGAGTACTACTCTAATAAGACACTGATAGAACTCTAGTCTTAAAACACTAGAGATTTTAGTATTAATTCAATAAACCGTAATGTATATAACTCATTACAGTGTGAAAATAGTATGGCTTCACCAGAGCAGAATCGCTCCTCAGCAGGTAAGGGTACTCTGCTGTCAAACTTTTGCTTACTATCTTTCTGCCTAACCTCTCCCTCTCTCCCCTCGACACCAAAATATTGCCCTCCCCAGTACATTCCGTTAGCTAACTACT
>JANSVA010000218.1:52140262-52151779 GCA_025504915.1 Erythroxylum reticulatum | reverse complement strand
TTTCTCTCACCTTTCTCCACCGAATTTGTTCCAACTTTTTCCTATGTATTTTGCCTGAACCCTAGCCAAATTGTTGCACCAAAACTAGCTTTTTACCTTACACAAAATAGCCAAGAAAACCAACTGAGAGTTACCTTCATCTTGTTGTCCAAAGTCAACTTGTTTTCATCTTAAGTTGGTGATGAATTTTGTTTGCATGGAGACTTGATTTAATATGAAGTTTTTAGCTGAAATTGGAAGCCTAAAAGTAGGTAGCAAATCTAATCTTTATGATATGTTTATTAGTATGAGAATGATTCTTAAATTGGAATGACATATATGAGATATTGGAGAAGATGTGTACTGAAATATTATGAGCTGGAGAATTTATATTGAACAGACTTCAGTGTTTTGATTATATCTTGAACTATAGATTTCCAAACACATTGATTCTTGATTCAAAATAAATTAGAGACATATGTATACAGGCTTCCTGAAGAAGTTGAATGTTAATTCTATCTCTAAGCATTTTAAATTTTGACTGGAAGTAGAGTTAGGAGTTCTGTTACAGTTTAAAAATAGTCTGAACTGTTTTGGGTATAACTTTCAGTATGCTGAATCAAATTGTACGTTTTTGGTGTTATTAGAAACTGGAAATATATTGGAACAATTGTCTAGAAGCAAGTGTTACTGAAATGCACCATTTTTCTTATCATAATGATCATGCAAAGTTATCCTGAAAGGTGGTGCTAGGATGAAAATGCTAAGATGTGCTGGAATTTGATAACTGGAATGGTTTTACTAAACATACTTCAGTATTTTTGTTATATTTTTATTTGTAGATTTCCAAATGAAATTATTCTTGATTTAAACTGAACTAGAGACATTTGGCTAAAAATGTTAAGAAGAAATTGAATTTGAATTCTGTCCTTAAGGGTCTTGAAATTTGGCAAGAAATTAAGTCTTAGCTTAAGTTGTAACACTATCGGGGATGGACATCATATCTTATTGTTATTGAATAAACTATATTGATGTAAGTTGAATCAGACAATTGTATCTTCACAAAAGTTTTAGTTATTCTCTTAGCTTTAAATTGGTATAAAGTTTGTAATTTTTTAATACTAGAATTGAGAGTTATGATTTTTACAACTTGAATGCATGGTCATACATTAGCCAAATTTTCAAATGTACACAGTCTGTGGTATTTTGAGCATAACTCATAGAATAAAGAACCAAATTGAATGATCTTGGTATCAATAGAGACTCAAGACATAAGAAAATAATTTTTTAGAAGGAAGTGTTACCAAATTCCTTCACTTTTTTGATGAAAATAATTGTGCAAAATGGACCCGAAAGTGTACCTTTAAACGAATATGAGTTAATTAATTGAATGTGGACATCCGAATGATTATTGTGACAAGATTAATGATAAGAAACCTGAAATTGTCACGAACATGCATTGTACATATTCAGTATATATAAATGTGTATTAATGAATACATAATTGTGTAATATTATGATATGCGAATATATTATCTGTATAGAGGAGTGCATTGAACGACAACATCTAGACATTGCCAAGACTTCAAGGCAATAGCTGTTTGGATCATACTGTAAGTAACCTAAGATGGTCTCACCTTATTGTTTTGTACATTATTGAACTGTATTGTTATCTTATTGAACTGTACTGAATTGTGCTGATTATGTACTAGATTCCGGACAATATTTGTCGAAGGCGTTATCATGCATGAAAATGATATTGGAAGTGCTGATTGAATGTGAATGCGTCTACCTAAATGATTTTTTGATTCTTAACTGAAAAGTTAAATGCCGGATCTAGTCTGATGACTACTGCTACTGTGACTGCTACTGTAATTAATATTGTGACTGATATACTATTATATTACATGCAAATGAAAGTGATTGAATTTGATGACTTAATTATGCCATACACTTCATTTCAATGCATGTAATATAAAGGAGTTGTGACTGATGTTGCTACTGATATTGTTATCGATAAGAGCTTTAAGCTCCTACATATATGTTTCAAGGCTATGGCTCACTGTGATCAATAGGTCATAGACTGAATAACTGAGTCCGATAATTCGGGATACTATAAAATCACACAATCACAACAATATAAAAATAAATGTGAGTCTCATACATATCGCATTTGCATATAATTTGAATTCATTGAATAATTTGCAAAGTTGTGTGAATGTCATTATATGTTTGAACACTTTAACTAAGAAATGATTTATCTGTGATAGTATTTGATATTTGTCAAGTGGATTTGAACTGTATGATTACATACTATAATTGATCTTATTTTATGACATGAGTGAACTATCGAGGATGGTTACTCTGCTGAGTTCGTAAAACTCATCAAAATTGCACTGTTACTTTTCAGGTTCGAGAGTGAGACGACCTAGCTTCTAAGACTCCATAAAAGCATATTTTGTGCAACTATTATAGTCAGATTTGGCTCAAAGATCGGTGAGCTGGGATTGAGGACATAGTTGTTTCTTTTAAGTTTATAGCACTCGGTGTGTACTAAGTTGTTTATGTTCATAGGACAATGATGTATAAACATGGATGATATTGTATTATATGAAACAATGTAAATTATGGTTTTTAATGTAATATGATAACGTTTTGGATTTTAACAATTGTGTGATTGATGATTTAGTTTATAATGTCATGTTATGTACAATGAAGGTGAAATAATTAACATGTCATTTCTGTCAAGCATGTACATTTGTATCCGATGGACGCACGTGCATATGTTAGATGAGAATGAGGTGTTACATTTTAGATTAATAATAAAATATAAAATAAATATATTTACCAAAAAATATACAAATTAAAAAAAGATTCATACAAGAATAACTCAAACGAGATACATTAAGAAAGTAATTAAGCCAACTAGAAAATTAACTAAGTCAACTATAAAGTAATTACTATGTATTAAATTTGAAGGTCGTAACATAAATGACTTTTGTAAAAGAGATCATTATCCACATCTTAGTACGTAAAATTTTCCTATTAGATAAGTCTTTGATAAGTTTTATTCAAGTCATATCATTATTGATTACTTCTCCTCAATTCTTTTTATGTTTTTATTTTTTCCTCTTACAATTTCTAATTATCATTTTTTACACAACTGGAATATATTTTACAAGATTCTAGACTTTTATTAGGTGTCAATATAAGTTGGAATCAAATATAAAAAAAAGAGATAAAGATACATTATTAGAATATTATCAAGTTATTATTAAGATATTACCTTTTTTTTTCATCAAAATCGCATATTATGATTTTTATATTAATTTCTTTAGTAATTATTTTGTTAATGTTTTTATCATAAAATTATTTATAGTTATTTAAAAATTAATAATTTTATAAATCATTGAGATTTTTACTAATTATTTATAAAATGTAAAATATCTTAATTAATTACTTATAAATAAATCATATAATAACTAAATATTTTAAATATTTAATACTAAATATTATTATAATTATTAATTTTATTTGATGCCATAATCAATATTTTCGTTCCAATTTCAATTATCACTGTCTATATCCATTCTTATTTTTTTTTATTCCACTTCCATATTAACAAACGAAACCGCAATGTTATATCCTAAAGGTCAAGTCTTAGACAGGAAAGGAATTGGCGTAGATGGGTACCTCCTCAAGAAATGAATGAGACAGAAAGTTGCAAGTGATGTGAAACCTGACAGTGTTAGGTCCTAAAGGTGAAAGCTTGAAAACTAGGGCAGCGAGTTTTGGGCAGGAAAGGATTTTGGCGTAGATCGGTGCCTCAAGTAATGAATATAGACAGAAGGTTGCAAGTGATGTGAAACCTGACATGATTGTGTGGATATAAGCGTGAGAGACGGTGCACCCATGCCATCCCTCTTAAAGAGGGAATATAAATTGTACAAAAACAATATTCCGTTGCCGGGACTTGAACCCGGGTCTCTCGGGTGAGAGCCGAGTATCCTAACCAACTAGACTACAACGGACCTGACATTTTGCACAAATGTTACTAAAAATATACCTTAATTGAAACTACTTTTCCCGAAGGTAGGTCAATTTAGGCCGTTTCCGACCCGGCCCAACCAAAATCAAGAACTGGGTGGCCCCTAATGAGCCAATCTTATTTTTTAATAAAAAAATGATATAGCTTTTAATGTTCCGGTCAGCGAAACCTAGAATTAACATTCCCTCCTATTCCCACGACGTAAAGGGTAGAGCTCACATCAGAAAACACCACCATCCCCGAGACCGGGGAACCAAAAGAATAACAAACTTCGGCTATTTAAAAACCCAAATCTAATCCTTAAAGATAAATTACATCACCAAACGAATAGTGCATATATTCCTATAAACAATTATCATGATACTCAAAACCAGTAGCGCAATATGAATTACATATACAACAGCACAAATTTACACGTAATAGGATAAGTATATCGATAGGATATACAAAATCATTTCACCACAAATCAAATTCATACCCTTTACAAGTAGGAGGCACAAGACAACCGCTATTGCTAGCATATCCGCCGCTTCCATGTAATGCTCATCCAGTAAATATTGGCACTCTTCAGGGGAATACTGCTTCACACTTGAGCATCCAACTTTGCTCAAACGCAAACCACAAATTGAGGCTTCAAACAGAACATCTTAGTTTTAGGAGAAACAGTACAAGCAAGAAACTTTATGCCGAGTCTACTGCCTGAACCTGTTGTCGAGCGAGGTACTTTTCTCTTCTCTCTTTCTGAAAAAAGGATGGTAACAAATTACACGGAACCATATATACTGGCAACAAGATTAGAAAATTGAGGTTAATGTGAAATGATACAGGAGTATTGCATACCCATTCATCTATTATAAGACCTTCGCCAACAACACGTGGACCTGTGTCTGCCGGAGATTTCTTGCGTGATTCAACAGCTGCCTCAGCTTCAGCCAACTGATGCTTCAGTTTCTCAAGGGCCTTGAGGAGATAGATTAGGTTAATACAGGCTTGTGGATATAATTACAAATTAATGGCAACCAAGTAACCTGACCTGTACTTACAGGGCTAGGACGTTCCGAATCTAAAAACACAACTCGCAATATTTTCTCAACTGTTACTTGATCCTTTTGTTCATCAAACTGAAAGAGCATGAGGTCAGCACAAGGTTAGCACCCCACTTCATATTTTCAACTTGTGCAATGATTTGGAAATTGAACAACAGCAAAGAAGCAAGTAGGAGTCATGATTGCTATTGCAATTTTCCTGATTTATATCCTTGAAAAATTTGTAACGGAATCAGTAATTGTCGTAGAGGAACAACATATATGACTTTAGGATGATCTAAATGTGCCAAGTCCCAAATCAGTACACTACAAAATGAAACCTTGGTAGCTCTTTCTTGTTCGCACAAGGGTCACACTTTGACTCCATAATCAGACAAATTACAAAAATAGAAATCCTGTATCTTGTTTTTCCTATAAACTAGGTGAACCTTTGTGTATGTGAAATCAAAACCAAATAGGAAAGACTGGTTTCAGACAAAAGCATTTTTAACCTAACTCAACAGAATAACTTAAAGAAGCAACACGAGTTTACTAAAAAGGAAAGAGAGTCACACTATCCGCCATTTTCCAATGACTAATGCTCACTGGTTTGACTAATTAGGTTTTTCAGATACTGATGCAGTTCAGTTGTTACATAATCTTTTCTGGCACTCATGTTCTGCTGCCAGTTATATTAACTATAAGTTTAGTAGAAAAAAGAATAGGACTAACAAATTTTAAGCTCAGCCAATACCCCTTCTTCATTTGAACAAATTGAGTTGTTTTTCAAGCACATTAAACACATCAGACACCCTTATATGCTCTGCAAATTGCTTTATTAAGCACACTTTCAAGGATTTTTACTAATTTGTTGAAATTAAAACCTGCATCTAGTTTTCAGGAATCCGGCGGAGTAATTAGCAGGTGGATACCTCAGTATGCCAGAGGTTTGAGAAGTTCACACAACAACGTATTATAAACACAAACGATAACATACAACAAGAAGATAAATTTCAAGTCCATAATAAAATTTGAACGTAACATTGCTTACCAGCTCAGGCACATACTCGATACCTCCTTTCACCTTCAAACTCATGATTTTAAACTTAACCTTTCTCTTCTGATCCATGTGCTTTTCGCTGCTGTCTGGATGCTCCACAAATTTGAATACTGTCGTCCAATTTCAAATCAAAGCAAAATCAAAACACCAATAACACCAAATAAATTCTCAAAAGTGGAAAAGGAACAACAAGAATGATATTACCAACAGAAATAAGACTCTCTCCTGGAGCAAGTACGGCACCTGGAGGGCGCATGTAGCAGCTCTTTGGTGCGGTTGTTTGAAACTAACACAAAGACATGCACTCAAAAACATTATATAGCAGATCATTGTGTAAATTCAGAACAAAAACTCCCACAATCCAGAAGTTCAGACGAAAAGAACTCATTAATTCCCCTAACCATAGTGTTTAATGGCAAAATCCAACAGACTGTGCATAACATTGATGAAATGTTACAAATAACCTCCATTTAACACTCGATAACATAACCCCTATCACATTCTGAATGCATAAGAACGTTGAAGGTACTAAAGACACTACCTTGAAAGCCGCATAGGATCTGCTAGTGTTTTTAATCCTGATCGCGCTCTTCACCTGTTTTCCAGGTTCATCTACAACACAAGACAAAAACATACACACTCAAAATGTCAAACGTTAACAAATCATAAGAATTGAAGCATCTGAGTTGACCAAACCATCAAAAGTCAACGCGCTACGTAACGACGAAGCATACAAGGAAAATAAAGGTGATTGGGCGGGTCAAGTCGGAGCCGACGACGAGCAGGGAGGAGCGATCTCGCGACGGAGGACACCGTCGAGGGCTTCTCAGCTGCCCGGTGGCGGTTACTGTTATGACTCTGCGTGGAAGACGACAAGTTTGAGGAGTTGGTGGCCTTTTGCCAGAACGGACACAGCCCAAAGACCTTAACTTCACCTTGAGACCTCCGTTGTTTGTCGTGAGCAATAGCCATCCGCCGGTAACCGTTAGTCTTTCTCCCTCCTAAGGTTTCTCTCTCTAGCTTTTTTTAATTTCATAACACAAAGAAATAAAAAGAATGGATATTAGAAGAGCTGGAACTGGAAAGTGACAACTACACGAGTTTAAGATGTCGGACCCGCGGAACTCAAACCGACAACGTAGGTGAATTGAACTTAGCTTTGAAGTCCGTACTTTGTGCTCATTTGCAACAATACGGAGGGTATTCCGGGAAAAAAGATACTGATAATAGGGTTAATGATGGGAGGAAATAGGGATGGGTTCCTTGGCTGGGTGGGGGTTAACGCAAAGCCATTTAAACATACACTGTGGGCTATCTGCTCTTTGCTGGTTTGAGTTATTCGCCAGATAGAGATAGGAAAAGAATTATTAGGCGAACCATGAACATTTAACTTAAAAATGAAAACAGAACACGTAATTCTGATGATATGTTATGTGATTAGACTACCTTAATTATATCTTATGCTTTAGATTTTACCTATATCTCTATCTTAAGTCAAAAGGAATCCATTTTCGCCGTGTCTACTTATCCTTTGTGCCGAAGATTTATTTGTCATTTTCTCTAAATTTTCAGCACAAGGTCATATTCATAATACTCGGATTGCAAGAGGGGCTATTTTAGTATCTCATCTCTTTTTCATAAATGATGTTGTTTTCTTTACTCAAGTTACACGAGATGAGGCTTTACAATTGAAAATTTGTTTAAGTCTATATGAGACAACATCAGGGTAGAAAATAAACCTCTTAAAATTCGGAGTTTCTTTTACCCCTAATACAGAGGATGCAATGAGAATTTCCGTATGCCAAATCTTAGGTGTTAATGAGAGGGATGGTTCTGATAATTATTTGAGAATGCCTTCTATTATTGGAAGAAATAAAAGAAATGCATTTCGTTGTGTGGTGGAAAAATTAACAAAGGGATTACATGGTTGGAAATCTAAATTATTATCAAAGCCGAGTAAGGATGTTTTGTTCAGAACGGTGGCCTAAGCTGTGCCAAATTACATAATATCCCTTTTCTTATTATCGGTGGATACTTGTAAGGAGTTGGAAACTTTAATGAGTGGTTTCTTTGGCATAATGGAGGAGTAGACAATAATGGCATAAGATAGCTTCGATAGAGACATATAGCAATTTCAAATATTCATGAGAGATTAGGATATAGTGATTTGAGACAATTTAATCTTGCTTTAGTAGCAAAGCAATGTTGGAGGTTGATTAAATATATGTTAGGATATATTGTATATATCTTTTATTTAGTTTTTACATTTTAATTAGACATATAATATGTTAGTAAATTGAATTTTCAAATTTTGTGAATTGATGAAATTAAAAAGTTGAGATAATTGTGTAGTGGAATTAAAGTTGTGATTATTTAGTTTAACTGAGATTTTTAGTGTATTAAGGATTTGTGCATATCTCCTAATAATATTAAAAGTCTATCTTCAAGATGTGTAATTATCCGCATCTCTTATCTACTAGTGTCGTAAACAAGATTCTATAGTGTGGCATTAATGTGGATAATTTCTAGTGTCGTAAACAAGATTCTATGGTCTATTTTGTAGTAGTGAGAAAACTGGACAGCTTTAGCCTTTGATGCTTATAATGTTTCAGCAAATAAACATTTATATTTTGTGGTGACAATTTTCTGATCTATTAAGAAGGACTTGAACCGATTGGAAAGTTGTCTTCTTCTTTTTCTCAAGTGTTGTCATTTATCTTACATTTTATTTAATCACTTGAGTTGTTTAGTTTGTTTCATTATCATTAAATATCATTTGAGAAAATCCTCTGTCGAGGTTAGTACGAGATGGTCGTATTATTGGGTGTAAATTCTTTCATGGGAAGTGAGGTTGAGAGATAGTGTCAAGGGTTGAGTGGTGTCGGCTCCGTAAAGTCTTTGGTAAATCTATTATACTTTCGTGCAAGGATTAAGTTTGGTGAGGGTTTCGCAGATGTAGGTAAGATGTGCTGAGCTGCGTTACCAAATTTTTGGTGTTCTTATTATTTCTTTTTGCTTGGTTTTATTTTTGTTCGTGCAAAGGAGTTTGCGAAACAGTTAACATTTTTGGTTTTTCAATATCCAAATTCTTTTGCTGCAAAAATCATGAAGGCAAGATATTTTCCTAACTCTGAATTTTTTATAGCAAATATAGGCAGCAATCGAAGCCAGATTTGGAGAAATATATGTCAAGCAAGCGCTATATTAATTCAGGGATGTCGAAAACGTGTTGGTAATGGTGATACCATCAATATATGGTGTGATTCTTGGTTGATGGATGATATGGATCCTACTATCCAGACGGAATTCATGGAGGAGTTGAACCTAAATATGGTTGCTGATCTCATGGTGGGACGTCACTGGAATGAACCTTTGATTCGAAATTCCTTCATTCCACGTGATGCAAACCTCATTCTACAGATTCTGTTAGGGCTTTCGATTGTTAAGGATGATTGGATATGAGTCCAGAATAGAAAAGGAGAACACCAAGTAAAAGAAGGTTACAGAATCAGCACATAGATGGCTAATGAAAACTTTAGTATAACTGGTTTCCCATGGAAAAAAATCTGGCAGGTTTAGGTCTCAGGTAAAGTGCAGATTCTTATTTGGTGTATTTTACGTAAAACTTTTCCATGCAGAGCAACCTTAAGAAGGAGACATATGAATTTAGATGAAACTTGTCCTATTTGTGGTAAGACTATGAAAATTGCACAACACGTTTTTCACTTCTGTGAATTTGCTTAGTCTATTTGACTTCTATCTATTGTGGGTTGGAATCCTATCACATCTTTGCATGAATGGCCTGCAGTTATTGTATCTTTTTTCACGAATTCACAACAGAAGGAGATTTTCATGATAATCTAGGGCTTATGGACTTATCGAAACGAGATTGTGTGGCGTCAGAGATTTCATTACCAACAATTTATTATCAGTCGAGCAAGAGCAGTCCTTTCTGAATGGAAGGCAGCAAAGGCGAACAGTGTTATTTCAACAACACTAAACAAAAGCCTTCAATCTAGTTGGGTGGCTCTAGCTTCGAATCATTTTAAATGCCATATTGATGTTGCTTTGTTGGAGAATCGTTTCTATGGACTTGGTATGATAATTCGCAACTCTCAAGGGCAAATTTGTGTTGGAAAATGAATGACGTTATCGGGATGAAGAGATCCACAAGTAAGAGAAACCCTCTGTTTTCGGAAAGCTTTGAGTTAGATCAAAACTTTATCTTTCTTCCCAATATGCATGGAAACAGATAATTAGGTCATTACCCAATTTTTGGCATCTATGCATATATTTTATTCTTTTTTTCAATAATTATTCAGTATTGTAAAGCTCTAATTAATCAACTTTAGTTTATTTCTTCTGCTTTCGTTAGAAAGTTAGCGAATCAAATTGCTCATACGATAATTAAGGCAGCTAGTTCTACACCTAGTTTTGAATGGGGAGTATGTCCTTTTTTTCTGTATAACGTTTTATCTATGGATATCAATAATACGCGCTGAGCGCAGCAGTTAACATTAAAAAAAGACTTATTCATATTTTGAATTTAAAACGTATTCAAAGAATGAGAGAAAATAGTTATTAATCTCTACCACAAGGAGATTGTAGGATTTTAATTTTTAAAAGACTCGTAATTTTACTTATTGTTTTAAGACTTAAAGTCGGTAAATATTAAGTGAAATATGACCTAATAAACACATTTAGTGGAAGATGGCTTTGTTTGACGTTGACTTTTGACGTTGTAGGTAAGGATCATTTGATTTTTCTTAAAGGCCAAACCAAACACGGCGTATTAAATGGACAGCACAATGATAGGTTGAAAAAAAGAAGGGGAACATTTGTTATAGATTAAATAATTATTATATAAATTACTAGCCAGTTTCATAAAAGTCTTTCGTCTCTCCATCGACATGTACAATCAACACTTGAATACAAATTTGAGTGTCATTTTCTCAATAAAACACTTTTACACCTTATCATTATATCCTATAAATTATTTCTTCAATTCTGTGTTTGATTATAGAGATAATAAGTTTTTCAGTTTTTGTTTTTCTTTCAAATTAAATAAATTAATAGCTATATTTTTATCACTAATAATAATTATATATTAGATAAAACTTAAAGTATTTTTAATTAAATTATTTTATTTTCATCTCTTAGATAATATTTATTAACAGATTATTATTTTATTTTATTAAATAAATAATTTAAACTTTAACTTTTATTTATAAATTAATATTTATTTTTACTATATTTTAATTATTAAATCAATTTTTATTAAAAATTTATAGATTTTGAAGATATTTTAAATTTAATTATGTTTATTAATAATTATTACATTCAATTTAATTACAAAATTATCAAATATTAACTAAATTAATCTATTAATAATTTTAATTAATTTA
>JANSVA010000218.1:52102198-52112543 GCA_025504915.1 Erythroxylum reticulatum | reverse complement strand
CTAAATAAGGAATATCTATCTTAATAGTAGGGTATTTGTTAATCAGAATTCAGAAATGGCAATAACATCGTGGATGAAGGGATTATGGTATGTATCCTTTATCGGAATATCAACCCAAAGTTTTACGATAAAATTATTAAGAACGGCTATATCAATTTGTATTTTATTTAAAATAATATAAACGAAAACTTAAATTGTGAAGGTGTAAAACAATTTTTAACTAAAGATTAAAATTACAATAAGTCGTAGCAATAGCAATCCATTCTGACGTTTAGTCCATTGTTATTATCAGACAGATGGACCTTAGTTAATTAAGATTCATAAAACATAATAAATGGCAGATGTCTTCTTATCCGTTCGGCTATTATTCAGGTAAGACTTTCTAATATCTTTCTCCAGACTCCAATAAATTAAAGAATCGGCGACCTTAAGACTGACCTGATAATCATACAAATCTTTCTAATCCCTTGAACATGCTCTATCATGAAGAACATTATAGTACGATCATATTAATTATGTATTCGTGCTTGCCAAATGAACATGTAATGATAGTTAACAACGCATCCTTAGTTTTAAATTGTTAGCCATTCCGTAAGTAGTACGCCATGCGAGACAGTTTGTGTGTTGATGGGGTGAATAATGCCAAGGGATGAAAAATTAAAAAAACATAAATATATTAATTATTCAAAAGCAATATCAATTACCCTGTTAAAGATACACGAAAAAATGCAGTTCTATTTAGACCATTATGATCTGTATGATTGCATTAAATTTCAGGCTAACGCTAGCAGACACCACAAATATGTAGAATATGATAATATGCCTATCTGCTTCGGTCACGCTGCCATGCCATGCATGGTTCAAGGTTTTATACAACTAAATATCAATGGAGTGTGATGTATATTACCCTAAATATAGAAAGGATAATCATTGAAGTTTATGATCATCCATACTGGAAAGTTCTTGAATTTCCTATTTTCTGGCCAGCTGGCTTCACCTCTTTGCTGATGGTAGAGAAAGATCAGCTAGGATCCATTTCGCAAACAAGCACAGATTAAATAATCCTGTGGTCCTAACATGGGAAAAACTAAACAATTAGAGTGGAAATTATCGTTGCCATATTTGGTGCCGCAAAGCAGTGAGAACTATTTTTCTCATTTACGTCTCTAGAGTCTACTTGTGTTGGAATAACAATTCTATTAAGAACACCATAAAATCATAAAGGATAACTGAGTTTTCTTTAATAATAATTTCCGAGTGTTGAAGCAGCTTCACCAATAACAGTAGAGAACTTGGATAATGTTTTAGGTAGTCTACCAAATATGTGCTCATTGTTGAGACAAGGTGGCAAAAGGGTTGTTGCATGACTTACTAGATTGATATTTGCAGCAACCAAAACCTAATTTTAAAATCGGGCGTTTCTATACTGAGTGTACAATCTCATTCTTCATAATAAACTATATAGCTTTTGGTTGAACCATAACCGGAAACCCCTTTACTATTTTGAGCATGGAGAATTATGCTGACCCTTATCTGGTTTAGAAATTACACTTCATTTCACGTGCCACCAAACATAAAGACATGATGGTGCGATTACGCTTTTTTGCGCTTATAAAACTTTACTTTAGCTTGGTGTTGAACCCATTTTCATGCGGATGTCATACAGCGTGTCCCAAGGTTCCTCTGGATTGTATATGTAAGTGAGAAGGGTCTACAAGCAATGGCATTGGTAGTCAAACTCCCAAGCCTCCTTCTGGCCTTAGTTTGAATAACAGGTGGAAACTTTCTTTCTTTTTAATTTCTTTTGCACCAGAAAGTTCATTAATAATTGGGTTGTCACTATCAGTATATCTCAGTTGATATTTAAAAATATATTTGACCAAAACTCGTGTTCTTATTGGTTCATGTCAAGAACTTATGAGGAATTGAAAGGGATTGTTTAATATTATAAGCTCTTCTCAGGGAAAACTTTATCCCAGCCACTCAATCCTTCAATGGCACAAGATAAGGAAATAAGATAGGGTAGCTGTCGAGTCATCGAGTAACGTACACGGTGAATAAACAAGATGACCAAGAAGCCAAAAACCGTGGTCAGCTGTGCTCAAGCCATGGCTTCACCTTTCAGCTAAGTTAATATATCAAATAATTATTAGCAGTGAACATCTATTTGCTCATTACTGTTGCTGTACTTGACGTCCTTTGAAGAGACATGACAATACATATTCTTTGATTTCAGTTCCGTTTTAACCACTTTTCCTTAACGTAAATTATTTTTTTCTACTAGTGCTGACCTTAATTTTAACCAGTTATGAGCCCGTCCATAGATTCATTTTGGATTTTCCAATTATGAGTCGATGATTGAATCTCAGTAAGAAGTGGCGCCTAACTCCAATATATAGCTTAGCTATATGGGTTTGGAAAATTTCTATTCTCTAAAGATTCATTCTCAAGAAAATGAAATCCCCACCCCGTTGTACAAATTCTTTCTATAACTAAATAGTACAGCACACCCCCTTTTTAGGCTTGTCCCAGGATGAATAACGGGTCGTGTATGTTACAATAGCTGCGGTGTAATAAAACTTGGGACGTCCAAAACCATTACAATTAGAGATATGTTTATAAATCGAATTCCAAATATTAAAGTCGCTGTTAAGAAAGTTTTAGATCTGTTACAATGTTGCATTGCTCCTAGTTTCCCACGAAGTTTCCAGTCTCACTGGGGATTTACAAAATTGGTTTGATTGCTAAGCTGTAACCTGCTAAGAAAGGGGGAAGTGGAATTCATGGCATCGATGATCTTATCTAGCCTTTTACTCCCAGCAATAAATATCGGCGGCGTAGTGATTGCAATTTGCAAGCTTTAGAATTGGACTCATGATCTATGTGACTATGTTTGAATGAGGTGACAAGAGCCTAGTGATCACACGGGACCCAGTATCGTCCTTCATGTCAATTACGTCATTTTCCAGGAATGTTCAAAATTATCACAAACTCTTATATTGACAAGAAAAGAACCAAACAGTGAAACCCTGTTCAACGATTTTAATCTCGTACAGTTTGATGGGACTTGATTGAGGTACATGCAGGTATAGGATAGCCTGGAAATGATGTTTATTCGGTGGCTATTGGAAGTACGACCAAGTGTTTCTATTAGGAAACATGCGATCAGGTCATTCCGTAGACTTGTAGCTCCTCCTTCTCTTGACATAAACTATAAAAGCTGTAAATAGCCAAAATTCACCACTTACATTTTAAGAAAACATCAAATCATCGCTTAATTGAACAGCTCCGAGGAGAAACTGCGCAGCCAGGTGTCGTTTCAAATCATTGGTGGCACAAAACTTCTTGTCAACACGTGTCATAACTATGAATTATGACCAAATTCATAATTGAAAAATTGGGTCAAACTTGCTGTATTGGCATTCAAATGATAAACTGATAGGTCAAGAAAAACAGTGGTCAATTATGCTATGTAATCGTTGGTCTATGTACAAGTGTTACCCTAGTTTTAGCTCTAGGTCATTAGGTGCCTATTTGTCATTAAATATAGGGTGGTGGGGGATAATTTGAAAATGTTTGGATAATGTGACTGATTCCCATCAAATCCGAATGTGCCATTGCAGAAGGATAGAGAACGATCGTTTCAAGTCTCACTACACACCGTTCGGCTTCTAAGTGTCTTGGATCTTAGGTTCTGAAAGCGTTACAGGGATCATTTTTCTTTTGCATTTGAATTAATTACGTCTATAAAACAAGATTAGCCTTTTCTGCTGCAGCTGTAGTCATCATTGAATTACCTACTTGTGGCAATTGAAGTTGAAATTCTCTTTGGCATTTTGAACTTCCCCACCATAAAAAGAAGTATATGTCAAAATTAAAATTCTAGGTATTGCGTATAATGAGATTTAATATTTTATAATATTTTTCTTCTTTCTTCTATCATATGTTCCTGTATATCGGTCTAACAAAAAAGATCAAAACTGGAAAAAAAAAAAGAGAGAGAGAGAGAAGGTTTTCACTTGCACAAATATTTCAAAACGGGGTTCAAACCAACTGGACATCATGTGCAATGAAGGTTTTTTCATCTCCCCTACCCTAAAATCTGTCTTGTCTCGATGACCATATGCATCACATTCATTCATGAAGGCGTAGCAAAAGTGCACATGTAGAAAACTAATCGAGCCAATCTTGAACTTCACTATCACTCATGAGATTCTGAGTCTATCCAAAAACCTTTATCCACGTGCAATATTCCAACTCCTGCTATTGCTATTCTCGTTTTCCCACGTTTCTAACCTTCATCCAATGTCACACACACAAATATCTTGTAACTAATACAAAAGATTAATTTACAAATTCTGAATATTATTTTTCCTTCTCATAAAATGTGGTATTATTGCAAGCTACACTTTTAATCTGTAAGGAAAAAAAAAATGTAGCCGGATAGGCTATTGGGGGATGAGTCGGAGTCGGCTTGGAGCCATGCACATTGTTGATATACGCTTGTTGTGATCCTGTAACGCGGTCAATGGCTCAAAAGAGAAACCACCATCACCCAACCCGTACGTGTCAGGTAGCGATAGTTAATTCGTAGCTAAAAGCAAAAGGAGGTCAGAACTACCGGCCGAAAGACAGCCATGTGTTTTTGTTCGCAGAAGAGATGTTTTCGTCTGTGAGACAGGAGCAGAGTGTGCTTGAAAGAGACCAACGTCCAAGCCTCAATTATCAAATTGCCATTGAGTTCCTGACACAATCCATGGATTCAAGGGCTCTTTGGGCGATTATCTTGCCTTTGTCATCGATTCATTTATGCAATCCTACTTTGACTTAGTAAAAGAGGTGAAAAGCCAAAATTAAGGGCAATCCTTGGCACGGGTGAATAATGTGTTTATGTAGTTAATTGCAATTGTAACGTTTAATTGTGTTTAAAAGATACTTAGGATCTTAATATAACAATGCTTTGTGTCTAAGTTAATGAAATTTTAGTCTCAAATATATAAGTTCTCTCATTTAGTTCATAAAAAATGCCCTTATTAAAGAAGAAGGTTAAATTGGGTATGTGAGAAATTATCATAAATGCCTATATTACGAGACACGTATAGTAAGTGATGAATAAAGTTGGGACGGTACCAAACCCCATTGACTTACAGTTCTTTGCTTAGCTTGCTTGCATTCTCGAGTCTGCTATATAAATACATAAACCCCCGGCCACGTTCTCTTAAACATACATACCGAACTTGCATTATTTCTTCCTGTCTGTCACTCTTTCACACACATAATTTTTCCATAAACTAGCTAGTCTGAGAGATTATTTTCTATTTTGTGAAAGGAGCAATATGGCAAAATCATCAGCATGCTCTGACAAAAGTGGATTAAAGAAAGGTCCATGGACGGCAGAGGAAGATGAAAAGTTAATTGATTATATTCAAAAACATGGGCATGGGAGATGGAGAACCCTCCCAAAGAATGCAGGTATCCAGCTAGATAACTATATATCTGCTCATGTATAGTTTTCTGATGTTTATAATTTTCCAACTTGTTTTCTTCCTGGCGCAAATTAAATAGGGCTGAAAAGATGTGGGAAGAGCTGTAGACTTCGGTGGATTAATTACTTGAGACCTGACATCAAGAGAGGAAAATTTTCATATGAAGAGGAGGAGATAATCATACAACTTCATAGTGTTCTTGGCAACAAGTGAGTTTGCAGACTTCCAGATGTTATGGTCTTGTTTTTACATTTCTTCATCATTTATTGATTTAAAGAACTAAGAAGACACTTCTCAATTATTGCTAATTAGGACATAGCATGACAAGAATAGATACCCAATTCTTCGACCAACGACTACTTATGGAACTACTAAACTTGGTCTATGTTCACTACCTCCTACTTCTACAGGTGGTCTACAATTGCTGCTCGCTTACCAGGAAGAACTGACAATGAGATCAAGAACTACTGGAACACCCATATAAAGAAAAAGCTGTTGAGAATGGGAATTGATCCTGTAACTCATAAACCACGCCTTGATCTTCTTCAACTGTACTCAGTTCTCAACTCATCTCTCAGCAACTCATCGTTATCATCTCATCAACTCAATCTTTCTAGCTTGCCTGGTCTTGGATCCCTTTTGAATCCAAATCTGTTAAACTTGGCCACTTCTCTCCTGTCATCGCAAGACAATAGCCATAGCCATGATGTTAATCTCAAAAGTTTTCATGAAAATAGCATACCTGTCAGTACCCAACTTCATGACCAATTCCAGAGCTCGGAAGCAAACCAGGTCCAAAACCAAATTCACACCTACACAGACTCGAGCTCTCAGCTTCTGAATCAAACCCAATTCACGGAAATCAACTTGGAGCAACTTTCTGATACCCTCCCCACTACATTCAGCTGGCAGAATCCTTTACAGAATTCTTGGCCACCAGCAAGTGGAGAACCTACGTCAACAACCAACTGTGTCAATCGGATTAATAGCCAGTCCACTATCAACACTCGTACGATTGAGAACTTGCCAAACTTGGGTTTTACTTCAGTTCTATCAACAACTTCCTGCAGCACTACTCCCTTGAATTCTTCCTCAACGACTCATGTCAATGGTAGTACTGAAGATGAAAAGGATAGCCATTGCAGCAATATGTTCATGTTTGGCATTCCATGTAGCTTAGAATTGGATGTTAGTGGGCTTCTCTGAGATGCCAGTCACACAATAATCGCCAGCTGATCTTGGTAGAGTTTTTGAGATATATAAAATCAAGGTGTTTTTTCTTCAGTTACTTTGGAATTGGATTAATTAATTGTGTGGATACTAATTCGCTATGGAGTCATATATATATGTAAGTATGTTCATTAAAGTAATAAAGTTTCTTAGCTTTTATTTTACTTTCAAAATCTTGCTTCCATTTGAATAAATGCAGTATGTGGATTCCTATACGAAACTGTACATATCTTTATTTAACTACTGAAGTTCCTCTGAGCTTTGCACAAATTTAAGAAAGTGTTAAGAGTTCATTAACTTCTGTCATGAATATCACTTCTTTACTGCCATACATAAGAGACAGTATAGTTACATATTCAATGAATGATAATTACCCAAAATGATAAATTATATTTGACTCCACATATTAGTAAAGTAATCATATTTCCTGGTTTGTAATCTTATAACGTGCTTAAGAATGATTAGAACACTTTGAAACATATAAATATGATTGGAAATATATATAACTTTAGATTGTAAATTTTTAAAACGATAGACCAGTTTAAGCCATAAAAACTAAGAAAGATAGCAAAAACCAAGAAGAGATTGAAACTGAATCATATGAGTAGTTTTGGTAGCTAAATTAGGGTGGTGCTTGATTAATAACTTTGAGAATGGTTCAATGGGTAAGGAATGAATAACGAGTGATTGGTTGATTATTATGATTATAGGATAATACTTTGATATCAGACTTTTGGGGATTACTCGATACGTCCAAAACATTAGAGGAATGAAAATTATTCCTATGTAACGGACCAGTGTCACAGGTATGATAGTAGTTGTCTTCTTCTTATTCTTTTTTTTAATCTTTTTGGTAATTATATATAATTAAAATATAATTAATTAAAATAATATTACAATATAATTAATTAATTATATTTGTTCTTTTTTAGCAATTAAATATAACTAATTAAAACATATTAAAATTTGACGTAAAACAAAAATTTAACAAACTTTTTTATCAATAGTAATAGCAATTATTCTTTAGTTCTAATCAACCATCATATTTATAATAATTATATTAATTCTCTTTTTTATTACTAATATCCCATTTGAACCAACAGTCCCTTAAAATAATCAAATTGATATATCTATGGTAAATTATTTTAAATATTATATTTTCTAGTAATTTATTAAATATATGTCAACTTTTATTTTATTTATTTTATAGCATTATATATCAAAAATAAAATAATTTTATTTTAGTATTATAATAATAGAATTTAATATTATTCAAAATGGACTTCATCATGGGGTTCAAAAATTTTTTAAGACACTCTACAATTTTTGTTTATTTTTATATTTTCAAATTTTCAATCTTTATACAATTATAAAAAATAATTTCATCATCAGATATTTTGAAAACCAATTTTGATAATGCATTCATTTATTATTAATATTTGTACAAAATTTTAGGTTAAAATTGTTAGTATTGACTTTTTTAGAAAAACAACAAGTAACACAATCAAATTCTTTTAGATATAGATATTTATTGACTTGATAAAAAAAGTTGTGATATATTTTTAGATTTTACTTATATTTCAAGATATTTAATATATTTTACCAATATACTTAACAAATATATTTTTATTTATTTATTTTTATCATCATCATCATCATCATCATCTCTTTATGTTTATATTGTGTTGTACTTTCTTCTTCCACTTGTCATTTGTATTCACATATAAATTTATCTATATGTTATCAGTGAAAGTTATGTACCATTGCCTATCAACACTTTGATAGCTTTTATTACCCTTTTGGTCAATACAACATCATTAGTTTATCTAAGAGCTATTTTTATTTCTTCCCTGTTGACCACTATCCCATAACACAACTCCTTTGATAGTCATGTTGAGAAAAATGATCGAATTAAAGTAGGATAATAGCAAATAAATTTGAGATAATTGATTTTAATTGGAAAACCTTTAAATAAATTAGGGTAAAACTTACGAGTAAGAGTATAAAAGTTTCAATATAAGAAATAATGGTAGTCATATCCTCTCTATATTTTATATGAAAAATATGATAAACAATCTCTATTGACCCTCACTAAGTGATATAGAAATTTTGAAATTGAAGAACAAGATTTTATGGTAGCCACAATTGTTCACCACTACCCATCATTCCAACAATCTCCCACTTGAAGATTTGATTGAGTATCAATCATATCTTCACACCACCTTTTCTATCTTCCCATTTTCATGTTGTTCACGTCTTTATCAGGTCAAGAGAGGATCGACACCAAATAAACTTGTCATTATTAGTTGCCTTTGTCATGAAATCTACTAAGTTATCCTTGGTATGAATTTTCTGCATATTTACAACTCCTTCTTTGACTTTTTTACGAACGAAGTGATATTATACTCATATGTGTCTGGTCTTTGAATGAAATGTTAGATTCCTTGAAGATGCAAGGCATCCTAAATGTCACAAAATAAAGAAATTTTCTCCTATTTGTGCCCGACTTCTTTTGAAAGCATTTTCTACCATATTGCTTCTTTAAGAACTTGTGTAGCTGCTACATATTTTACTTTTGTTGTTGACGTAGCAACAATTGATTGTAGTTTTGAAACCTAACTTAGAGTTCCACCAACAAGTTTAAACATATAACATATAGTAGATTTGCTTTTGTCAAGATCGTTTGTATAATCTGAATCAACGCATCCATTAACAATAAAGTCTGATCTTTCGTAACATAACGCAATATATGAGGTTCTCTTAATGTATCTTAGGATCCTCTTTAAAAAATTCCAATGCTTTATGTCAGGATTCACCATGTATCGACTAACCACTCCCACTGCATATGCAATATTTGGTCTTGTACAAATCATAGTAAACATTAAACTTTTCATTGCTAATGCATACGATACTCGAGACATCTCTATCCTCTCTTTTTCATTGCTAAGACTCATTTTAGAGGATAAATTGAAATTAATAAAAAGTGGGGTAGAAATTAACTTACAATCTTGCATGATGAAACGTCGTAATATTTTCTTCAAATAGTTCTTTTGAGAAAGCCATATCTTCATATTATTTCTATCTCGGTGAATTTACATCGTTAGAATCTTGTTTACTGGTCCTAAGTCCTTTATATCAAATTTCCTAACCAATTTTGACTTTAACTCTTTGAGACGATCTTTGTTAGGGCCTGCGACTAACATGTCGTCTACATACAATAGTAAGATAATGAAATCACGTTCATCAAACATCTTGAAATATGCACAAGGTTTTGCATTGAGTCTGTTGTCCCCAAGGCTTATAATGAAAAAATGAAATCTTTTATACCAACACCTCAATGTCTGCTTTAGACCATATAAAGATTTGTTCAACCTACAAACTAAGTTCTCCTTTCCTTTTTCTTTAAAACCTTCTGGTTTGAGCATATAAGTTTTTTCTTCAAGATCTCCATGAAGAAAAGTTTCTTTTACATCTAGATGTCCAAGATGTAAATAAAATGTAGCACACATTGCCAAGACTACTCGGACTGTAATGAGTCGAACCACAAGAGAATATATTTTGTTGAAGTCAATTCCTTCTTTATGAGTATATCCTTTCACCACCAATCTTGCACAATATCTCTCCACTTG
>JANSVA010000218.1:52057125-52091397 GCA_025504915.1 Erythroxylum reticulatum | reverse complement strand
GCAACTTCCGCTGCCGTGATCTGGAGGACTCACCCTCTCTTCTATCCATCACCACCGCCCTCTCCCTTCGCCGCAACGCCCTAATAGCCCCAATTCCTCTCCTGCTCTTATTATCCTTCCGCTCCATACATGCGCTTAACTTTCTCGAAAAACCCAACATTAAGTGTGCTTCCTGGCTCAAGGAAACATTTCAAGACCAAGTTTAGTCAGACCCAGAAAAGGATGCTTGAGTTTGCGCGAAGAGTTGGATGGAAGATTCAGAAACGAGATAAAAGATTCAGTCTAGGAATTCTACCTTAAAATCAGGGTTGATAGGATAAAGTTATTAATTAATAAATTAAGTTAATAATATTTAGGGTTAAATTGTATGAATGAGTCTTACATTTTTATGTTAATTTGATTTAAATATTTCAATTTAAAGACATGGGTCTTATATTGTTACATCAAATTTATGTGACCATACGAGACTTATATTAATATTGAATGTTATGAATATATGTTGTTAACTTGGCATAAACTTAATGGTGTTATACTTCTGTCATTGAATGTTACTTAAATGATACGATTTAATTTATATTCTCCTGGATAAATTTGTCACAGAGGTAAACTTTAAAGGTTAAATGCACCCTTTTTATCAGCGCTAAAACCCTGATTGACAGGCTTTCTACATTTCTCCGTCTCTCTCTTTACAACTGACGTTGTCCTTCTGTTTTAGTTTAGGGCAAACCGGCAAAGCTCGAAGAAGGAAAAAAAGCATTCGTCGGATAGGATTGTAAGTGCTAGGTAGTGAGGAAGAGAGGAGTGGATGATGGAGCTGCTCCGGTCTAGTCTCTCTCGGGTTCGGATCCCCGAACCCTCGAATCGCATCTACAAGCAAGAATGCTGTGTCTCCTTCGACACTCCGGTATTTTACATTCTTTGGAATTTTCTACTTCTATTTTCTGTTTGGTTCCCAAGAAATTTCTTTCTTTGAGATTTTCTTGCAACTAATACAACTATTTTTTTCTGTTTCTTTGACGGGTTTGAGTAATTGTGGATTCTGTGTAATAAATTTTAGAGGTCTGAAGGTGGGTTGTTCATCGACATGACCAGCTTTCTTGCTTTTGGGAAGGATTATGTGGGCTGGAACTATGAAAAGACTGGAAACCCCGTGTATTTGCATATCAAACATACTAACAAGCCACTTCCTGAAGATCGCCCTTCCAAGAAACCCACTCTCTTGGCTATAGGTACGCGATTTTAAGTCAAGTTGCTGCCTTTTGAACTGATTTACGTAACCCGTATGATCTGTCAATATGTAGGTGTTGATGGAGGTTTTGAAAATGATGAACCTGGATATGATGAAACTCACAGCGTAGTCATTTTGCCTGACTATGTTAGTTTTCCATTTCCTTCAGTGGAGCTGCCTGAAAAGGTCCATATTGGTCGTGCTTTGCCAATGTTATGAATTTCCGTTATCTGAAATCAACGCCTCAATGTGTTAATCACTTTTCTGAATGCTACAGGTAAGGTTGGCTGTCGATGCTATTTTAATGGCTGAGGGCGCAGAGCGAAAAGAGACACTTGCTACTTGGACAGCTGATAAGAAGCAAGTTAGTGCATATGCTATGAATTTACAACAGATTGACAATGGTGTTATTGTTCCTCCTTCTGGTTGGAAATGTGCGAAGTGCGAGAAAAAAGAGAATCTGTGGCTGAATCTTACCGATGGCACTATCCTTTGTGGGCGTAGAAATTGGGATGGAACTGGTGGTAACAACCATGCTATTGAATACTACAAAGAAACAGGCTATCCCCTTTCAGTCAAGCTTGGGACAATTACAGCTGATTTGGAAGCAGCAGGTAACACCATGTTGTGTGTGAGGAAGCCATAATTTTCTTACTATATATCATGCAAATTATATTTTCGATAATCATGGACGTAATGAAACAGTGCATTTCCTTGAGTAGATGTATTTTGGTTGGACATAGAAATATTAAGGGTACCAATCAGTATTAGATAACAATAGCCATTGAATGTGGCTTGGTTATGAAAAAAAAATTCAATAACGCTTCTCAAGTATGGATTCTTGTAGCAATTCCAAGCATAGGGGACTGTTTTTAATACTGAGAGACATATATTAAACTCATAAGTCGAGATAGGATGCACACGACTTAAAAAATGATTTCTCTAAGATGGAGGAGATTGGCCAAAAAGTTTAACTCTCCAACTTAACATGCTTTATATTTATGTGGCAAATTAAACTTGTTATTTGGAATAGCAGAGAAACTTTAGTCGTTAGAGTTTATTTTCACTTGTTGAGTGATCATTACATAATCTTTCAGTTGAGATCTGTTGGATGCATTTTCCTGGAACTCATGAACATGACGCATTGTGGCAGCTCAGATGTTTTCTCTTATCCAGAGGATGATAGTGTTCTGGACCCATTATTAGCCCAGCATCTGGCATTTTTTGGCATTGACTTTTCTTCACTGCAAAAGGTAAGTTTTGACATGGTCTGCAATATCAGAGGGGACTATCTATTCATTTCAATTTTTGGTGCAGAAAATGTGAAATTTGCTGCTTGTTATGATTGAACATGTAGTTATTTATATGGACTACACAAGGGAATTAAATTGATCATTTTTATTTGTTTGAAGTTGTGATCTGTACATCCTTTGTTAGGAGGCTCTTAAAATGTTGGTGAGAAAGGACTCATGATGCATATGTATATTTTCTGTTAATGACTTGGTGAAAGGTTAACCAAGGAAGTTGTTTATGTTGACAGTGAAGAGAGGTTGAATACTGTAGTCATTAATTTGGTGTCCTAATGCAATTAATACTTGAAGAGATAGAAAGGGAAAGGGAAATCAGCGATAATAAAATATAAAAGACATAGGTCCATTTCTGTTTGTAGAGTACAGAGGTACTCTTTTTTTATCAGGGCAACATTTAGGACCTGCTAACTAATATCATTGTATGGTCATAGCTGTGAAGTTTTTCTTTTTAACTTCCGATATTTTAGTCAACAGTCAAGCTTTGATGTTTTTGATGTCTTTTATATCATATCTCCAGCTTGGTTAGTTTGTTGTGTTTGGTTTGCTGGAAGCATGAATTTTTATATGTGTTCCACTAGGATAACTAGATAACATTATGACATCTTTTCTGATGTAATCTCAGTTACATTTCCCCTTGTAGCTTGCTGGTCAATCATGATAAACAGATTTTGTTGGAAGCTAAGATTGTTCTGTTTGGTTTTAGACTGAAATGACTACTGCTGAAAGGGAACTTGACCAGAATACCAACTTTGATTGGAATCGAATTCAAGAAAGTGGGGAGGATGTTGAACCAATTTTTGGACCAGGATATACAGGGCTTGTGAATCTTGGAAACAGGTAATTTTGTGTAGGAAAGTGCGTCCAGAAACGTGACACTTTTGTTCTCTTCTTTCTGATATCCTTCTTGCAGTTGCTACATGGCTGCCACTATTCAAGTTGTGTTCTCAACACATTACTTCTGTTCAAGGTCAATTCTTATATTCTTGTTTGTCTCTGTGTATAAATGAGTTTGTGAATGTTAACATCAACTTAACTATTTTATGTTATTAACGCATGCATATTGGTTGTTTGATCCTTCTGTAAGCAGATACTATATGACTCAAAGCTTAAAAATGGCTTTTGAGATGGCTCCAGCTGATCCAACTGTGGATTTAAATATGCAATTGTAAGTAACTTACATAGTATGATCCAAACTGTTTGCCTTATCTGTTCCTATTAATTTCTCTCTTGCTCTTTCTCTGTTATTACTGTTACTTTTTTTAGCATCTCAAGTTTGTTTGTATTTCCTTTGTCTTTTTCAAGTATCTTGGTTGGTCATATATCACACCAACTATTTTAGTGAACTTAATGAATGAGAACATTATCATATTGCTGACATACTTTGGTCCTCTCTTTGATGATTTGTCTCTATATGACAGAACAAAACTGGCGCATGGATTATTGTCCGGAAAATACTCAGTTCCTGCACAGGAGGCATGGCCAAAGAAACATTCTATCATCCTTTATCTTACTAGTTTCTTAGTATTTTTTCGGTTTTTCATTTTTATGTCATCCAGAAAGATGATAAGGTGAATGATGCAATGTCAAGAAATTTGACCCCTAACTTTAACCTTTGTGCCCAGCTGGAGTGGCTGGTGAATAAGTATTGTTGTCTAGGAAATTTTTTTTAACAGCATCAGATTATCTGATACGCTTCTTTTAATAATATTTTTTACTTTTGTTTGCTTTTCAAAAACTTATGGATTTAGATTTAGATATTAATTTCAGTGTATATCCAATGGAAATTTTAACTTATTTTGCAAGTTTAGACTTAATGAGATACAATGTGCTTGTCTTGTATATGGTTGATACTTAAATCTCTCAGTTTTTTTTTTTCCGATCTACTCCGGTCAAACAACAGAAACAGGAAGGGATACCCCCACGCATGTTCAAGTCTATCATTGCTGCTAGTCACCCAGAGTTTTCATCAATGAGACAGCAGGTATACTTATTACAGTACTCGATCAATTATTTCAATGGTAACTCTCCTTTTATAGACCTGAATTACTTGCATTTGATGAAAATGTGTTTAAGAGAAGAAGGAGCAGAGATACCCATAATATTTAGCTATTTGAAAGTTGTTTGGCAAAAGATGAGGGGAACAAATGTTGTTTCATTCATTTATTTTTCCTTTCTCATCTCTTATTTGCATCTTTTTTGTCCTTCAAACAAATTGGAGTGACAGTGAGAACATGATTGTTTCATGGATGCCTTTGATATTGCAATTCCATAACCATTAAGAATAAACAGAGTTCCAAGACTTTGTGAAAGGAACTTTGCAGATAAATTATGTTTTCTTTTTGTTTCTTATTGGTGACAAGTGATTTTAGTTTTCATCCTTCATTTTTCTTTTTCTTTCTTGGGTGGGGAAGGTAGTTATTATAATTTATACATGTCATATTTTGCAATCAATTGTACAAACAAGGCTTTGTTGGAGAAATATAGTAACCCTTAACCGATGATGTTTTGATTGATATCCCACCTCCACTTCTATGTAGGATGCGTTAGAGTTCTTCCTACATTTCCTTGACCAAGTTGAACATGTTAATGGGGGGAGACCCGAGTTGGACCCTTCTAGGAGTTTTAAGTTTGGTATTGAAGATCGTATCTTGTGTTCATCTGGAAAGGTTGCTTATAATAGAAGACTTGACTACATTCTGTCTCTGAATATTCCATTACACGAGGCCATCAATAAAGGTCTGATTTCCTCTCTGTTTTACCTATTTATTTTTAGTCATTGTTATTAGTTAAATAGGTCTGCCAACTTTCTGCGTTTCTCTTTTGTGAATACAGATGAATTAGAAGCTTTCCAGAAATTGAAAGCAGTAAAATTATCAGAAGGGAAGGATGTGTAAGTAGTAGTAGTTTGCTGTCAACTTTTGATATTTAAATATTGTCTTACCACACCAAGTATGACAGGTCTGCTGATGATATTGTACGACCAAGGGTTCCTTTAGAAGCATGTCTAGCTAACTTTTCAGCTCCAGAGGAGGTTCAAGATTTTTATAGCACGGCATTGAAGGCTAAGACCACAGCAGTAAAGTAAGATTAGTAATATTATCAGATTCATAAAAAAGTAGCAAAGGGTAGGCCAATGATACTTTAGTAGCAAACTGGTGGAAATATTGTTCATTCCACAAAATTTTATCGTGCTGCAGGACTGTTGGGCTGACTTCATTTCCAGATTATCTTGTGTTGCATATGCGGAAATTTGTTATGGAAGAAGGCTGGGTGCCAAAAAAGCTCAGTAAAGTCTCTCTTGGCTTCATTACTTGTCTTACATTTGTTTCTCTTAAATCATAGCCATACCAAAATGTTACTTTTGCTGATCTGAGTGTCACATGCAGATGTCTATATTGATGTTCCTGATATAATAGATATTAGCCACATGCGAAGCAAGGGCCTTCAGCCTGGGGAGGAACTGCTACCTGATGATGGTAGGTGACATACTTTCTGGAGATTTTGAATTGAGTGCTATTTTTATTTTGTTGAAGGTGCAGAGAAGATTTGCATTCATAGCTTAATTTCATGTAGTCTTTTATGGTTTGGCCTTATGGTGTAGAATAAGAGAAAGTCACTACAGGGAATTAGTGAACCTTGTTTAACCCTCCTCTCCCATTGAGCCACTATGCTTAATGGTTATTTGTTACTTCATCATATGTATTGCAGAAAATAATTGGTAGGGATGCATCATTACCTGGGGGATTGTCCTGGAACTGTTATCAATATTTCCTTGCATCTCAACCTTTTAATCTTTTTATTCACATTTACTTTAGGTATGGGGTGGAAAGGGTGAAGGGGATAACATGTCCTAGTTATTACAGGATGCTGCTTTGAAGGAAGTTGGCATTGTTACAGATGCAGGATGAATAGCAGATATGCAGCTAGTTAATATAACTCACGTAAATTGAAAGCTCTGGGTACTCAATTTTTATTATGTTTGCTGCACATCAAATTTTATGTCTGAATTTCAGCAGGTTGGGTTTCCTAGAATTTCAATTCAGGATTGCTGGATTTTTAGTAGAGAAAACTAAACAATGATAGTTTTAGGAATTATTCCTAGGATTAAGAAACTAAGAACCACTCCTTGGGTCTAAGATTCACTTTTAGAAGAAATCATCACATCTTCTAATTTGATAAGTTTACAGAGAAAAGATCGGTCTTATTTTCATTTAAAGTTTGAATACATATTCAAAAAATTTTCTCAGAACCCTAATTCTTGTTTCATTTTTTAACTTCATGTCATTCTTCATGAAGTTACCATGCATTCGTTTTGCTTTATCCCTGTTCTTGTACAATTTAAAAATTTTCTTATATCATTAAATTTTGACTCCATATATTTGATCTGCCTTGTTCTTGTCGTGTTTTCTTTTTTGTTCAACTTTTATATGTTAGGACTTTGGGAAATTTGCCCCATCTTTATGTGTGTTTTAAGGAGCACATCCTCTTATTTCTGTTGGCTTTTGATTGCATTGCCAGAAATATTCTTAAGGGGTTAAGTATCCTATCCATAAATCCTTGGTGTTATATGAATTTAACTATCCTTAAATCCTTGGTGTTATATGAATTTAAGTATCAGCAGTTGATCCTTGGTGTTATATGAATTTAACTATCTATAGTTTTTTCTCAACCTTTTGATATTGTTTTCACCTTGTAGTGTTTTAAGACGCTGTGCGTGATGTGTTAGAACTTCAATGCTAGGATGTAATTTCTTGCGGGTTGATGGTCGATCTATTCTTTTATTTCCTTATCTGTTTGGAGGAGCTTAGAGTGTCATTTGATGCTATAATTATAATTCACAGTCCCTAGCAAAGAGGTGGAAGTTGTGGCCAGTGAAGATATTGTTTCTCAGCTTGTCTCAATGGGCTTCAATCATCTCCACTGTCAGAAAGCTGCGATTAACACTTCAAATGTTGGGGTAGAAGAGGCAATGAATTGGTTGCTATCTCACATGGACGACCCAGGTATCTAAGTTCCTTTTTTTTAATCTTGAGAAGATCAATTTTCGGAGAAGCACACATTTCTTCTGAAACAAGCTCTTCTTGAGTGGTGAAAATTATGTCAAGTATTTTGCTGTTAATGTTAGATACTTTTATTCTTTCAGATATTGATATTCCTATTTCCCAAGGGCTGCATGGAGTTGAAATCGACCAGTCAAAAGTTGATAAATTAATCTCATTTGGTTTTCAAGAAGCAGTTGCTCGAAAGGCGCTCGAGTCTTCAGTAATCTTCTCTATCTTTCAGTTACTTTTGGAAGGAAAAGAGGGTTAATTAACAATTTTACAGGCACAAATTCTTGTGTTATCAATTACTATTTTGTGTGCATTTTGCAGGGTGGTGATATTGAGAAAGCAACAGATTGGATATTCAGCAATCCTGATGCTCCTCTTTCATCTGATATGGATGCCACCTCATCAATCACCACACCTGTTTCAAATGATGCAGGATTGCCAGATGGAGGAGGCAGTTAGTTTCTTCACCTTGTTCTTGTTCATTGGCTCTCAACAATTTTATATATCCACAGAATATTCAATTGTTACATGACCATAACTCTTAAAATTAAGTAGCTGAATTTGCTCCTCTTGATTATATAGGTAGGAGCTTAAGCCTTTTATTTTCTGCATTTTCTACATGGATTTCTTAACGCTTTAGTATATGTGTTAATAAAATTTAGAAATGATAATAAAATTTCTGAAGTCCTGTTGACTGCTGAATACATTGTTGTGGTAGAAAATGCTATCACAATTTTAATCACAGTGGTGGTGTTTTTGCTGCAATTAAGCTTGAAATTGTTGAAAGTTTATTTTGTTCCCTGTGACTGCTGAATAGATTGTTGTAGTAGAAAAAGGAATCACAACTTTAATCATAGTGGAGATGTTTTTTTTGTAAATCAGTTTGAAAATGTTGAAATTTTGCTGTTTCCCCTTGATTGAACATCGGTTGTAATTTCTTTCACTTTAAAACCGATATACTTCTAACTTCATCTTGCATGTACTGTTAATGTGATGAAGGTGGATAATATTGCTGCTTGCAACTCAAAGTATGTTATGTTCAACCAAAATCCTTGTTTTTGTGCCCTTATGCAGGATACAGGCTTTTTGGTATAGTGAGCCACATGGGAACATCTACCCAATGCGGCCATTACGTTGCACACATCTTTAAAGATGGTAGATGGGTGCTTTTTAACGACAACAAGGTTGGGGCTTCCAAAAACCCTCCAAAAGACATGGGCTACCTTTACTTCTTTGAGAGGCTTAACAGCTGAAATTAGCTAAGGGATATCCTTGAACAACTGAGGATTCAACTTTTCTGTCTTGAAATACATGGCGGTCGGCGAATTCATTTAGTTTATTTCATCAGGCGTGCGGCCTCAGATGGTCGACATGTAATCTGTTGCCGTAGGCCTGAAATGTTTTTGGTTCCAGCAGCCTTGTTCATTCTGTCTGCCTGGAGCCCAACACAGGGCCATTATCATATTATACCTTGAAACTTTTGTCTGCCCATATTGAAACACCCTTTACAGTTAGTTTTGATCATTAAAACAAGCAAAAAGGACAAATGATATGTATCAGGATAATGTCTTTGTTTTCGATTTTGACAATGAAACCGTGCTTTTCCCCTCATGAAAAATATTTCCCCAGCAGTATCTTTTTCAGTTTTCCATACTCATCAGCTCATTATGCATAGATTTTAGTTGTCATGAGCACGAGGAAAGGATTCTGTTGTTCCATGAGATCAAAAGGGCCTTGAGGCGTTTCACCAGAGCAAAAGGATGGTCACTGAAAACATTGTATTCTGCATCAATGAAACACATCTGTGCAATCGAAACTAGACTTGCAAGTTGCAACTATCATTTTCATTTCCGTTTACTTGCAAATAAATTAAATTACGATAATAAGTAGCTTCATTTTCATTAGATCACCTAAAATTCTCACCCATTTAACACCCCTCGGAACATTTATTTACTTTTGAATGTACCAGGAATATAATTTTACTCCTAATAGTACAACAATCATTTGAGCATGAAATTTGTACATAATTCTCAAATGTAAATGTTTATTGAAGTTTGTATCACATCAAAATAAGATTCTCTTGTACGCAATGTAATGGATCTTTCATTATAGAGCTGAATTGATCTACATTTTTGAGTGTTAAAGCTAAAATATCAAATTTTTTGAATTCATTAGAATTTTATGTCCTTTCAAGCAATAAACTTGATAGTTGGTAGTGTTGAGACAATACACGCATAAAGACAATCAGAATATTTCAACAAAATCAATGTTATAATTTTCAGTTTTCTTTGTATTGTGTACTCGTCTTGATTTCAAATTTTCTTTGTAGCTTGTACTTTTTCTTTGCCTAAATCAAATTGTATCTTTAGTTCAATTCTTATTTTGACACTCTTTTGCATTTTGATAGTTTAGAGTTTCATTTTCTAAGTTTTTCGAAGCCCACTCATACTGTTGATAAGAAGTTAGGGATAAGTTCTAAAAGAATTTCTCCTTGGTGTACCTGAATTTGAGGTTGATCATAAAAAGAAACCAATAATTTAGCACGCCTAGTAAGACACGATTCTACATATGAGGAATGAGAAAGAAATCGTTGTACCTCCATCCTTGGAGGAAAAAGTCCTTACTACAATAGGAAATAAATGTTTTATATCCCAAATGATTGAGAATCTTAAGAAGGCAATATTGTCTTTTTTGACTTTCCAGCCCTATTTTGAGATCTTTGATAATGTGGCAGATAAGATTACAGTAGGTAGACATCGCCTCTAAAAGATAAAGATTGTATGAGATAATCATCTTAAGATAGTAGAGATCTTCGTAGATAAGGATGTATCATTCCTAGATATATGTAATCTTTTATTTTGTTACTTAGGATGTAGATAAATCATATCAAATAGAGTCTTATTTGGATGAAGATGTCATCTTATTGGATAATGTGAAGTAATATAATTAGGATAAGATGTGATCTAACTAGTTGAGTTCAGTTAGGATTCTGAAGCTATCAAGCCAGAGGTGCCTATAAATAGCTGAGTCTTGGTCTAGGTGAACATGAGATAGAAAGTGTGATCACAATGTCTAAAAGTGAGAAAAAAAATAGTGAGATGGCAACGAGGGTTAGATTCTCATCCTTGTTTAGTTGTTTTTGGGATTGGTTTGAGAGTCTGTTGATTGTTACATCAACTTTAGTTTTAATCTTGAAACTTTGTGAGACAATTTTTTGTTGTGAGAGGTGAGAGATCAATTTTTTTTTGTAAATCTTTATTGAGTTTAGTAGATTTATTTGTCAGTTTGTCTCATAGTTTTTTCCCCTCTACATTGAAGGGTTTTTCACATTAAATCTTGGTGTTTGTGTCATTGTTTAGTTTCTTCTCATATTTTTCTATTTCTGCAAATTGAAGAGTTATTTATTGTCGTTAATATTTCGTTGATCTTTTAGAGAGTTGTGTATTTTTCTTCCATCAAGTGATATCAAGGCCATTCTACTGAAACGTGGAAGTAGCTCTATGATCAAGTTAACGTTATCAAGTTATTTGATTTGGAGGCTCATAATGGAGGGCCTTTTGTATTCAGGGATCTCTTTGATCTTATTGACGTGGACAGAGGTGAGAAGGATGATGTTTTTTCAAAACATGAAAAAAAAGCCTAGCAAAAAATGGGAAGAGATGAAGCATAAAACTTTGGGCATTATTAGACAATGGATTGATATCAGCATATTCAACAACGTGTCTCAAGAAATAGATCCTTTTGAATTATGGAAGAAGCTAGAAAGTCTATATGAAAAGAAGACTGCTTGTAACAAGGACTCGTTGATTAAGAGACTTGTGAATTTGAAGTTGAAGGTTAGGATTTCCACGACATAATCAATAAGCTTACAATTATGAAGATCATTCTTGATGATGAGTTACAAGCTTTTTCCTGTTGAGTCTGTTATTGGATGGTTGGGAAATGTTATCGGTGATGATTAACAACCCAGCTCTTAAAGGTATGTTTTCTTTGGATGTAATCAAAGAAAGTATTTTTAATGAAGAAATAAAAAAAAGGAGATTGAAGTTAAAAATGTTTAGGCTTTCCTGACAAAAAGTAGGGGAAGGAATAATAGTAGGGATCCCAATGGTTATAGTAAGTCTAAAATCAATTCAAAGTTCAAAGGTGTTAAAGATGTGAAGATGTGCCACTATTACGACAAGCTAGGACATATTAAGGTGTTCTGCTATAGGTGGAAGAGGGATCAACAAAAGGAAGCTCATAAGGATGAAGATGATGATAAGATTACAGTTACAACTACCTTAAGTATGGATGATGAGGTGTCACTAGTTTGTCAACTAGTGAATGCTTCCATGTCAGCAATGTTGGTTCAGAATGGATAATCGACTCATGAGCATCTTATCATTATGTTCGAAAGAATTAATACTTCTTAAGCTACAAGAGTAGAGATTTTGGAAGTGTCAAGATGAGAAACCAAAGTTTCGCTAAGATAATTGGTAGGGGTGATATTCGAGTTCAAACAAACATCAAATGCTTATTGACCTTCAAAAATGTATGACACATCTCCGATCTAAGACTGAATCTATTATTGATGAATGTGTAAAATTAAGATGGATTTCACCGCACTTTTGGGGATAGAAAGTGGAAACTATCCAAAGGCACAATGACAACAACCTGAGAAGAGTTATGTTGCTCACTGTATAAGACACATTTAAAGGTATATGGTAGCGGAGAACTATACACAATCGAAGAGGAAACTTCACCAAATATATGGAATCGATGATTAGGACACATAAGTGAGAAATGATTAAAGTTATTGGCTGGTAAATCCCTTATCCTAGTTAAGAACTCTCAACCACATAATCATTGCAATTATTGTTTAGTTAGAAAGCAACATAAAGTCTCTTTCATGAAAAGATCTACAAGGAAGTTAGAGTTACTAGAGTTGGTGCATTCAAATGTCTATGACTCTATTAAGGATAATGAGTAGGGGGACAATGAGATATAATAATTGATGAAACATAGTTTCGAAAGTCGATAAGGGAGAAAAGGCCTTTTAGAATAAGTTCTGAGTACTTGTTACTTACTGTCGAGGGGAGCCTAAGGATATACAAGAGGTTGCATTTTGTGAAGACATCTGATATCATTGGTTGAGGTCTGTGATAGAAGAGTAATAATTAATGTTAAAGAAGGTTCATACAGATTTAAATGGTGCTGATATGTTGATTAAAGTGGTTTTCAGAAACAAGAATGAGATTTGTAGTAAACTTGTTGGGATGAATCTCAAGCAGATGATAGAGAATGACATGTCTTCACCATATTTGGGCTGGAGGGGGAGATTGTTGAGTGTCCAACCCTATTTTGAGATCTTGGATGATGTGGCAGATAAGATCACAGTAGATAGACATCACCTCTAAAAGATAAAAGATTGTGTGAGATGATCATCTAAAGACGGTGGAGATCTTCATAAATATGGATGTATCATTCTTGGATAGATGTAATCTCTTATCTTGTTAGTTATGATGTAGATAAATCCTATAAGATAAAGTCCTATTTAGATGATGATGTCATCTTGTTTCATAATGTGATGTAATCTGATTATAATAAGATATAATATAGCCAGTTGATTTTAGTTAGGATTCTAAAGCTATCAAGCTAGAGGTGCCTATAAATAGTTGAGTCTTGCTCCAGGTCAACATGAGAAAGAGAATGTAGTCACAACATCCAAAAGTGAGAAAAAAATAGTGAGAAGACAAAGAGGTTTAGATTCTCATCCTTATTTGATTGTTTTTGGAATTGGTTTGAGGGTTTGTTAATTATGTATCAATTTTGGTTTCAATCCTGAAAATTTGTGAGACAACTTATTGTTATGAGGGGTGAGCAATCATCTTTTTCTGTAAATCCTTATTGAGTTTAGTGGATTTATTTATCAATTTGCTCAGTGGTTTTTTTTTCCTTCTACTTTGGAGGTCTCTATGTTAAATCTTGGTGTTTGTTTCATCATTTAGTTTCTTCTTTAATTTTTTAGTTGCTGCAATTTGAAGAGTTATTTCTTGTCGATAATATGTGTTTGATCATTTAGAGAGTTGTGCATTTGTCTCCCAACAGCCTTTAACTAACTCTCTAATTGAAAAAAATCCAAAATTGTGCAACCATTAACAAGAAACGAGGTTATTTGTATAAATGAAATTCTATAATTAAGGTTCAACTCAGCCTCTAGAGTTAAGGTAATCAAAATAATGATAGAGAATGTGAATAAAGTTTCTTCTGCTCTAGTACGAATCACTAAGAAGAATTCTCCTTCTTTAGAAAAGCAAATCTTTGAAGCTTGGAGGGCATCCTGTGTCAAATGCGATAAAAATTAGAGAAAACAGACACCTACCAATTGCTTTATTTGTGGATGAAAAATATGTTTCTCCTCATAAAAGAAAAAATGTTCCTATAAGACATATGTCGCTAATTGTGAAAATAGCCAACAGTTAGCTAGGCTCTAAACTCTTGGTAGGCAAGGATTTGGTGTGGAAGCTAAAGCTAATAAATCACAATACGATTTATGGGGTAATATTGTGGCTATAAATAGTCATTTTGTTATTTCTTCTCCGTAGATAGGATAGTAACTTGGTATGAAAGATGTCAGAGAAGTCATTTAAGAACTATAGTCCTGGTTTAATGAGGCTTGGTTGTTTGGAATTATATAAGCCTTATTCATAACATATCGACCCTAAGAATCCTTATCTATATGGCTATAGAATTATTGAATTTAATTTGTTTAGCATATTGTTAGTTTCACCATTTTGTCCTTTTGTAGGCTAAAATAAAGAGATTGTTTCATCCTCAATTTTTTTGGACTGAATTTGAAGTTAGTATAACAGAATTGTCGAAAGTTACTTAGAAAAGTAGTGAGAATGTTGGCACCTTCATCACCCAATAGAAGATGAGAAGTAAATATCGGATTGCATTCTTAAAGATTAAATATATGAAGTTAGCTCAAAGGGGTCTAAAAATTAAATTATAGAAAAATTTTCAAGGTATAAAATTTCATGATTTCTATGAATTGACAATAAAGTTGTTCGAATACGAAGAACTTTTTAAGAAAGAAAGACATTAGAAAAAGAATTCAATTGGTACTTATGTTATAAAGACAAATTCATGTGATTTATTAGTAGTCAAAGTTAACATCCTTGAAGCTTGCGTTTGCCCTTCTTCAAAAAGTAAATCTCTTGAGGTTAAAAAAGGAAAATGTAGGCTTCGACCACTCAAAATTAGTAAACCTTTAACATCTGAAAAACATAGGAAATATTTGATTTCTTGTTACAAGAAAAATTCATTACCTTATCGTCAAAGCATAAAATTCACAAATAAAGAAATTAGAGGGAGAGATTACTGCAAATACCAAAATACATTGAGTTACCCGATGAATTCATGTTAGGGCTTTAAGACTTTTATCCAAGATTTAATTAACAAGAGAATTTTATTGTTCGCTAAAGTTAACCAAACCATATTGATAAATAAAATCCATTTCTACCTGTTGCAATTGTTAATGCAACATTTACAACAACTATTAGATGTCAAGAGCAACCTAATGAATAGGCTTTCACAACAAAAGCTATAGTAGCTATAAAAGTTAAATTCTAAATGTAAAAGACCATGGATAAGTCTGAAGAGTTAAAATGGTGTGAAAATGTCGAGCTAATTTTTGAGAAAGATGAATTCCTGATCAAAGATAGAGGTCAATTTAATGATATGAAATTTGCTCCCGCAAATATTGATAACATTAGAAGTATAAAAAGTCTTCAATATCATATATTTGGTTTGCTAAACCAAGCATATGCATAGACATATTGATGGCCTAGAAAGAATTTAGCCCATTTGACCCAAAATTGAAAAGGCCTAAATACAAAAAGTCCTGAAAGTGATTTGGATAGATAATTCATGGACATAGGAATTAGTTGAGAAGTTCAGGATTCAAAAAGTCCAAAGAGTTGATACATAATTGACATGTGTTTTGAAAACAATACTGCATGGAGGTAGTTAGTCTAAACGTGGCCAAAATAGAAAATGGTTGTAGTTACAAGAAAAATGTTTAAGGCTATTAAAGTTGGGAAAATAGTGTATAGGCAGTTAGGTAGAATAGGGGAAGTGAGTTGGAAGTTAAACAGTTAAAACCAATCTTTTTAAGAAAGTTGAAGATGAGAAGATTATATTTATTCACCAGTAGATGACCTTTAGACGCGCATAATACACACGAAAAGACAATTAAACTACTCTAACAAAAACACTTCTTAATTATTTCCAATTTTATATGCATTGTGTACTCATCTTTATTTCAAATTTTTTTTATAGCTTATACTTTTCCTTTATCTAAATCAAATTGTCTCTTTAGTTTAAACCTTATTTCAATACTTGTTAGCATTTTGTTAGCTTGAGATTTCATTTTCTAAGTTTTTTGAACTACACCTATAGTGTGAATAAGAATTCATATGTAACTTATAGGAGAAATTTCCCCTAATATGCCCAAATTATAGGTTGATCATAAAAAGTAACCAACAGATTACGAGATGTCTTTTAAATATTCTTAACTCATATTTCTTGCAATTTCTTATCATTTTCTGAAAATGAGAAATCAAGAAAAACAACAACATATTATTCGGTAACTAGTAATAAAGAAGTGAAAATGGAATTACAGTATTTGATTCCCTAATTTTTCACTGTTTAATTACTAAGAATGAATAAAAAAGAAATGATAAAACTGAAATAGTCTTGTATTTTTATTCTTAAGAGGATTGTGAATATAATATAATCAAATATAAAAAATAAAAAAAAACAAATGAAGTTAGTAGGATGTTATCAAAATCTTATAAATATTTTATTACTTATTATCATAATATTATTATCAAAATTAAATATTATAGTCTTTTATATTTAATTTAATTTTATTAATACTATATTAAATAAAGTTCTTTAGTTTTATTCTTCTTGTAAAAATAATTCAAAATTATCTGAAAATTAATAATTTATTAAATAATTAAAAATAATGTTGATTAATTATTCATTAAAATAAAATTATTTTTATTAATTATTTACGTAAAAATCATATAATGAATAAATATAACCAAAATATTTTTCGTTATCATTCCTAATATTTAATACGAAATGCTAAAATAATTATTAACATGTTTAATCTATTAAATACTAAATATAATAAAAATGTCATTCTTCATTCTCATTTTCGTTTTCTATTTTATTTATTACTGGTCACAAAATGAGGTCTAAAAAATTTAAAGTAATTAAGACGAATTTTATACTCAATTAATACCAACCTTTTCTAATTTTTTATATTAGTATCAAAATTTAACTTTTAAAATTAAATTTTAATAATTTTTAAAAATAACTTAACATTACGAAGTATTAATTTCAATGAAAAAATATGACTTGACAAAAGAAGAAAATAATTGGTTTCCTTTTTTTTTTAACCTTATACATTGTTTTTAATAGAAAATACATTTTGTACTGTGAAGTTATTTTTTTTTAGATTTTAGAATTCAATTAGAAATAGAAAAGATTATACAATAATATTAAAAGATTGAAAATTTTAAAATAAAATATAAAATTTCTTTTCTGATTTAATTCTTTTTTAAAAATTATAATTATATTGTTAAAATTTACGTAAAGGCCTTTTTATGACATTAAAAATACTAAAAAATTATTAAAGCATTTTTAAAAGAATTTATTGAAATTTATGAAGTTATGATAACTCACTACTTTATATTTGACAATTAAATAATATTAATAAGTATGATTTTTGATTTGATATTAAGATCAAATTTCGATAAAAATTATCTTAAAATATTTTATAATAATTAAATACAGGACAGAGAATTTCTCTTTTACGGTATCGGATTATCTAATACCTAATATCATGTTCCAACCCTGTTTCCTGAAACAGAGTATTGAGTACTGAGAATCGAATCCTCTGTTTCACCGAAAATTTTATATTGAACAAATCATTGGAGCAGAGTAGAAACTCTTAACGAACAATATTAAAGAGGAAAACAAGGAGTGCATGCCGTGGCCGTGCCATTCGAAATTCAAACGACAGCGAAATGATTTTAGAATTCGTTTGTTTAGGCTAATCTTTTCTCAAATTTTAAAGCATGGAACTTGGATTGGAGTGGTAATTGTTTAAAGTACAACACTGCTTTCAGATTTGAAGCAATGGACGTCAGACCAATCAAATGTACGTTGCGGTCAAAGTATCTTGGTTGCTTTTCTAAATGGTAAATTTTGATTTATTGAAAATGATCAACATGTTTCCCATGCGACAGAAATAAATGATCAACACATAACACTTGTTGGATCTTTCACCTTAAAGTTAAAAATAATTGCCAAATTGGAAGAAACGGGAGGTGATACAACCAAGGGTAGCTCCCCTTTTCCGCAAAAAAAATGTATATAAGTTCGGCAGTTCATACTATATATATAATATGTAATAGATGAAAATACATTTGAAAATTAAGTGTAAACTATAATTAAGCCTACTGCCTACACGAGAAAGAAAATTAGATCACACATAAATTCACGTGAGGTTTTATTTTAAAACTAATTGACAATAGGTGGAGTAGCCCACTAGACTTATATGTTAGTCTTTTTTCTCCTTTTTTTTTAATACGAGACTCACATGTGGGTATTATTAACATTCCTCTCAAGTACAACTGGAACTGAATATCCAATTATCACTTGGAATAAATACAATAGTAGTTAGACCGGGTCGCTTGGACTGAATATTTAAACGAACAATCGAAAAATTAATAATTCGGATCAAACCTACTTTGATATCATGTGAAATTGACAATAAACCTACGGGTCCATACGAGAAGAAAAGTTAGATAACATACAAATCTATTGGCAATAAATAGAATAATCCATCATACCTTTTTTCTTTCTTTTTTTAATATGAGACACTCGTAGGTATTATCAACAGCCACACAGACGGCTACTACTCAAGTTACTGTCCTTTGCAAATCCGCCAATACTTTACTACTTCACTATCCTTGTTAATTTCTTAGTGTTACTCTTGTATATAAATTGTATTTCTATCGTCGGCCCTGCCTGACATGATCTGAGAGTGGCAAAATCCTATATGGATGCCAAATTTGATACACATGCAAAACCCTAATGTCATAGAATATATATTATATGGTGTATGTGTTTGATGAAGCCTACAAAGAGCGGTATCTAACGCGTATTGGAAAACCACTCCAAAAGACGCAACTCCATAAATAAACTCAATCCAAAACCATAAAGTTTTAGACACAACACAAACACACGCACGTACAAATTTTCATGTTTTCTCACATTCTCCTTCATTTTCTCTCCCAAAAAACCGCCCCCTCAAGTCCCCGCCTATTCACTAGGCTTCAACCGCCACATACGTCCTGCCATAGTACCTTTCTGTTTCATATATAGGTTATACATATCTACAAACGTCTCCACGCACTTGGACAAGACCAACAACGTTTGTTCTATGAACAAGGAAGGAACCGGCAGCAAGCAGACCCTTTACATGTTCTTTGCTTGTTGTAGTAGACCGGTGGATGTGGCAACTGAGAAATATGGCGGGGATGTACCTGTAAAAAAGTCTGGTTTGAAGAATGCTGAGATTGAAGGTAAAGGTGAAGGGCTTATTCCTAGTTTGTTTCACGACTTACCAAATAAAGAGTCGACCTACAGGCAGATGACGAGAAATCAACGGAGTTTCAAACGTGTTCTCAAGGCTGTCCTGTTCGAGACCTCATTGGTTAGTACGTGGCTTCTTTCTTAACTTTGCTTTGACTTTGTCGTCTTGATTAATATGCGCTGTGTTTTTCTTCATGAAAATGATTAATCAATTTCCATATATTGCAAAAGATTTTCATGTTAGAAAAAGATCTCTTTTTCTGATATCTGATTAGGATACCTAATTATTCCTCTGTTTTGATGCTTTATATCGAACTTGTACTTCCCCTATGGTTTTTGTGTGTTGATGATAATTATCCAGTGATAATTACTGGTCCTTCCCTTTCTTCTTCTTCTTCTTTTGATAATTTAGTATGGGATATGTACTTCTCCTATGGTTTTGTGTCTTGATGATAATTATCTCTGAATCCTTCCTCTTCTTCTTCTTCTTCTTCGCTAATTTTGTTTCACTTTTCCCCGTTCTGTTTAATGTACTAGAAGTGCTGTTGCTTCTCTCTCTTTACTATATATCTAAGGAAATTTCGCATGGGAATGGATGAACTTCCTTTTAGGATGTTTTTCCATGGCGTACTGATTTGCCGAGTATTTTCCGTCTATTGCAGGCCAAGACGATTAAGAGAACAAAAGTCTTAAAAAAGTTGTTCCATTCAAACAGGAGCCTATCGAAACGAGTTGCAAACCAAGTTGTGGCAAAGAATCCCACAAACGTAATCCTCCTAGAAGTTTCCAAGAAATTTGATGGAACTAACACTAGCAAGTCTTCTACAGCGACTTCACCTTGCTCGTCACATTCGAAGAAAAATGAATTGACTCTGGTGCCAAAACAGGATAAAAAATTTCAAGACAAGAGAGAAGGTAGTAAAAGTTCTAATGTTGGTATATACTTGGTTATCGCATGTCTCTTGGCACTAGCTTTCTGTGGCAAGGCATCTGCTACATTACTCACAGCAGGGTGGCTGTACTATGTGCCTGGGTTGATTAATAAGAGATGGCTGAAACGAAGATCATCACGGAAGGAACTTGCTCCTAAAATAACGCCAAATAGGATAAACAAATGATTTTAAGTGTATATACTTGCCAACTATACAGCCACAGGTTTTTGCAGAAAAAGCAGGCTACACTTGTCTCTTCTTAATTTAGTGTGATGAGTTCAGTTTAACAGATATTAAGTTTCTCCAATTTTTGTTAATTGATTTTTTCCAAAAAATAATTATGCGTAAATCATATTAAACAATAAAAAATAAAATTTTATATTACAAACGGAATAATATAAAATTCTTGATTGTCAATTTTAATTTATTTGAAGTATGTACTTATTATTTTCATAAAACACTTAATTACTTAAAATTATTAATATAAACTTGTTAAGTATTCTTAAATCAATTTAATGAAATGATAATGATAATATTTTGTTAATAACAAATGCTAAAAGTTTAAGGTTATTTTTGGTTGTAGTATGTTAATAGAATATAATAAAAGATAATATTATTTTATTATTTAAAAGAAAGATTTATAATAAAATGGAACGGGACGGTAATAAAAAAAAAAACTTTCTTTTTTTAAATAATAATTTTTAATATTTTCATTGCATTTCTTTCTATTAAAAATTTTACTTTTACAAACCGTCATCTTAGACAACCGTGAAGGTGTCTTAACACATGGATTTCCATCTTCGCGGTATCCAACAATAATCAGCCAGTGTATCGATGGTGGCCAAGTTGTTTTTCCGACCCATCTCTCTCCCTTTCACTAGCCTCTGTCCAACCCTCTTAGTTTCTCTGAAACCCTCTGTTTCTGACCTTACTTTTGTTTCTCAGTTATGCATAGCTGCTCATGCGTTTACTTGTCAAACTTTCCCTTATGGTCCCTCGCTTTGGAAGGGCAAAATACCGTCACAATACCCATATGATTTTGAGAAAACAGCTGATCGAAAATTGCTGGACCAGTGCAAGGAAGATGGGGCTGAAACGGAGAAAGCAATTGCCGAGGAGGAATTGACTCGGGTGTTTGACATTGCTGCTCTTCGAGTTCCTGCGAAGGATTGCTTCGCTTTAGAGAATAGGCTTCGTGGGCATTTATTGAATTGGCCTAGGATTCGTAATATTGCTAGAGTTCCTGGGGATGAAGTTGGAGAAGAGTTTGTTTCTTTACTTGGAGACTCGAGGAAAATAGACGATAAGGAAGCGGAGCATGGAGACCTTGTTGTGCTGGACCCGAGGACTTATGGCAAAGAAGCGGGAGAGGGTGAAAGTTTAAGCCTTGTTTTATATAGGGAAAAATTGGCAAAGGAGTTTAATTCAAAAGGATATGTTAAATTCAGAAACTTGGCTAAGATTTCGCGGCCAAAAAGGAAAAAGAAGAGGAAGGAGGAGAATGGAGATGGGGGTAGTGAGGGGATTGAGAGGAATCGAAAGAATGAGTTTGCCGTGGTGGAGGTTGTTGAGGAAGAGGAGGAAAGAGAGAATTGGAAGGGTTTGTTGGGGGATGAGTTTAAGGGGAAATGGAAATGGAAGGGGTCTACAAGATTGTTGCTTTTGGATGAAAGGTATGCAGAGAAAAGAATGGAGGAGTTGCCGCGGGCTATCAAGGTGGCTAATCTGATATATCTGAGTCCTTGACTGTGCCATTCATGTGTATGTATTTTCTTGTCATTATTGATACTATGTTTAGTCACCAATTTGAAGTAAAGTTGCAAAAGGGTTTATTTGATGCTTTATGAGTTGATTTTCTTTATTGTGACTTGACTTTGAACGCTTTTTCCTGTATACATTGTTTGTTTTTCTGAGATGTCGTACAATTATAATCGTTATAGTTGCCTTTTTTAGATGTTCTTCGGAAAGCTTAAAATAAAAGATTAAGATTATTCATGTATATTTTGTTCCTCTTTTGCCTTGCTATTAGATTAAAGGTAAGTGTTGCTGCGGAGTGATTTCAAGAAAAATGTATTTTACTAGATCAAGGGATGGAGGCCATAGATGCTCATCTCTTTTATCGGTTTTGGCAAGAATCAAGTTTGACACTGAATATGAGAACTCTGAAGCTTCTTGTTCCTGGCTTGAATGAAATGCCCTATGAAAATGATAAGAATGCTGTCTTAGATGACAGGGAATGATTGTTCTACCTACATATTAAACATTTTTCTGAAGTATTTAACATGATGGTGGACCTCTATTCTTATGCTTTATTCAACATTGCGTGAGTGTCATGTATTGGCATCCTGTTGCATATCATCTTGAAATTTAGTAGGTGGATAATTATTTTATGTAATGATGTTGTTTACTGACTCATTGTCTTACAAGATCTCATGTTGTACTTGTTATGGCTTGGACAGTTGGATACAAACATTCAGCTTTAAACTCCATTATAAGAATTGATTAACTAATGCATGTCATCTATGGAAGATTGTTTGTGGCCAAATATTTAAATGATGAAGGTCTGAGTTTGGCTTTACGTCCAAGTATCTGTGGAATTTTATTTGTCAATCCTGAGTTATTGTTTCACTAATGAAGGTCTGAGCCTGGTACTATCTCCAATTGTGTGGGGAATTATACTTGTCATGCTGAAGTAATTTTTCTGCCTTAATGTGTGGGAACTGATTGCAATTGTCTTTGCCAAGATTAAATATACACGCAACATCAAGGCCTTGATTGTAATTCACTTGCTTGTTAGTTTCTTGTTGAACTGATCAGAGCTGGGTGTAACAAAGGCATAGCTACCTAGGTAAAAGTTGCTTGAATTCTAGTGTTTGTTGTGCAACTAGTTGCTACGGTACACTTGCCGAATCATGTAATGCTTTCTACTGTGATTTGTTGAGTAAATTTATTGATATGATAGGTTTCATTATATTTTATGCTTGTGCATCTGGAGATTACATCTGATATTGTACCCTTCAGGTTGCATTTGAGGAAGCAATGAAGGACAACTCGACATCGACCTTTGAGCTCGTTAGATGCAAGTTGACTTTGTTTTATGAATACTGGCAGATGAATGAGGTAGACATACCCTTGAGTTCTTTTAAGTTCATACTCGCTCTGTTTTTGTTTGTTAAGTTTTATCTACGTAGGCTGAAGATATCAATCATTTTTCTTAAGTCGTTCAAGGAATTTCCTGGCTCTTATAAAGGGAAAAGTAAAATAGGAAAAGCTGCTCCTTGTAAATTTGATACGCTCTTTAACAGTCTTGATGTATAATCTGTCATAATGGTCATCAGTTTAATGCATGCTGCTTACTTTCATTTAAGCTTTTGGTATTATGATGCCAATTAATCAAACTTAAGATTCTGATCTGGTCGTGCATGGACTTTTCTAAAGAGCTAGTTGAGTCAAACCAAGCTTGAGTAATATAACTTATCTTGAGTGCGCTTCAAGCCGATAGTTTACCATTGCTCTTTAAACAAATTTACTTTGAAAGTCTTTAACTTTCCAGTAATTCTCTTTTCCATAAAACTCTTTAGTTAAATAAGCTGTTGAGAAGGTTACTGATCACTCTCAACTGTAAAGCAATGGAGCTTGCTGCACTAGGGGTTGCCAGACAACTGGATCTCTAATATTTAATCATCTTTACAGGTCTTGGAGACTTTGTTACCAAAAGATATGATTGTCCCGTCAGCTTTTGAGACAGTTGGGCATATTGCTCACCTGAATTTGAGAGTCGAGCATCTGCCTTACAAGAAACTGATAGCAAAGGTGCTTCTTATGAAAGCACAAATGAAGGAATAAATAATCTCTTATTAAGTTTTTGTAACATTACGATTATTCTATTACAGGTTGTTCTGGATAAACACAAACCAAAGATACAGACAGTTGTTAACAAGATCGATGCCATCCATAATGATTACAGAACAATGCAACTTGAGGTTTTAGCTGGAAATCACTCTCTTGTTACCATGGTTGTTGAGAATGGACTACGATTTAATGTTGATTTGGCTACAGTGTACGTATACTTCTCCAACAAATTCATTGAGATTGACTCAAAATTTACAAGTCTGTTGTCTCATGCTTTTTGAGAACAAGGTTCTAATAATTTATCTGAAATCTCATAATCTGTCCTTTGCATTATGGTATCGAACATTTTAACATCTCATGCCCTCTGGATTCCATGTTTTGAATATAACGTCATCATGCTACAGGTATTAATGCGTGATGGTGGCTCCATGAGCAATTCGTTAGATTTCTGAATTAAGCATTTACTCTTCTACAGCATCCTCAGGAGAGTTGAGGGTCTCAATAGGCAATTATCTCCTGAATCTGAAACGTCCCTTCCTTTAAACTCCAAATTGAAACTACCAATTTCATCACAAGATTCTTAAATCACTTTGTTCAATTCTCTTGCAGTCATCTAAAGATTTCTTTGTTTTGTAATTGTTTCTTCTCTCCACCTCTCAATAATTTTGTGCTTACTAAATCCTTAAGTGTTTCATCTATAATACTGGTGGACGCATTGATACATCTCCCATCTCATTTTATTACATAAATATTGTTCAGTGAACAATACCAGACAGGGTTTATGCGCTAGTAGCATTAAGAATTTCATTTTTTATGCAGGTATTGGAACTCAAGGCTTGCAACTGAAAGACAAAGACTGCTCAATGGCTTTACTAGAGATGATGTTGTTTGTATGTTTGAGTCTTTTCATAATTCTAGTTTACATTCCTGCTGAATTGTTGAAATATCTGCTTAGAACTGTGAGTTTGTAGGCTATCATTTTGACTGTTGATAAAGTTCCATCGAACCTAATAGCAGCACTATTTTGAAGGGTGAAAGAAACAAAGTTGGTGGAAAAACAAATGAAGATTGCCCTTGTGACAGGATTACTACCACTTAATTTCCTTTCTTCTGCTTTGAAGACATGTCTGTTATTAGTGGATTTTACTGTTCTAATTTTCTCTGTTTGTCATGTTTTCTTTGGTTTTTAGTTTTGAAGGTTGTTGATCTCTTGTTCTGTACTTTAGCAATGTACTTCTGTTTTATCAACTTTTGTTTCTGTTAAATTTCTGCACAGGATAAAATCATTGTTTACTTGTGTTTGCTGATCATTTATGCAAATTGACAGGTGATGTCTTTTCTGGGGTCGGTCCAATAGCTATATCTGCTGCAAAGATAGTCAAGCGCGTATATGCCAATGATTTGAACCCTCATGCAGTTGATTATCTGGAGAGAAATAGTGTTCTCAACAAGCTTGAGAGAAAGATCAGGGTATAACTGACTTTCCAGTTAATAGTTCATTTTGGTGTTGCACATCTTTATTCATCCTTCTATTATGAAGATCCAAAATAACCATAAAGACAGACGACAGTAACTTGAGACCTATTACCATTAACTTTTTAGAAGCAGACACTTCCCTTTTCAAATTTTTTGATACGTGAAGAATTGTGATGAAAGCATAGTTATATTTTATATTTCTAGTACAAATTCTGCTGACAATGCTGGGACTTGGTCAACTTAATTCAGTCACTTTTTGTTGTTGTCAGACAATGCCATCAATCTCACTGTATAAATTTTCTGTTATTCATATTCATCAAACACAGGAACATCTAGGAATTACACAGATAATAAGTTGCTGGGTAATCTGCCACGTGTAATTCTTTAGTGTCAAGCCTCATATTGAGAATCCTGCTTGTCACTGTCTAGGTCTTTAACATGGATGGAAGGAGGTTCATCAATGCTATGTTTGCAAGTGAAAAAGCTCATTCTATCACACAGGTGGTTATGAATCTGCCAAATGATGCTGTGGAATATCTCGGTATGTTATCATACATTGTTGTCCTTGGACACAGATGAGATTGTAAGAAGTTGCTTGATTCATTGAATAATATGTCGACTTAACTGAAGTTTACCTTCAATACTCCTCTTGAGGCTCTGGTCTTGGAGGTAGTGGACATGCTTATGTTACTTCATCTGGCAACAATTTCTTGGAATTCTTTCTGATTTGGAAGCTTAGTTTCAACTCTTCAAACTGATCTTGTGAATTTTATCAAATTTGGCTAGGGGGATATTGATATGTAATAATTGCACCTGTTATGTTCAAATGCCTGCTTGTATAGGGAGTAAAAGGTCTGGGTCATTCATTAGTCAAACTGCAACCATTTTTCTTATCCCTATCAAGTTTGGCGTATGCCCGGTGTGATTTTGACCGCTATGAAACATCGAAATATTTCTTTTCATTTCTTACCAAGAAAAATGTCCTTCGCTATAGTTTTGTTATCATGAACCCATAACTGACCAGGACATGTCCTTTTAAACTGATGAAATTGCAGATTGATTAGGCTTGAATATTTTTATCCACAACTAAATGTTTTTGCCTATGTTGAAAGATGCTTTTAGGGGAATATTTGAAGACGCGCCCAAGACTAGAGAATATAAGTTGCCAACGATCCATGTTTATGGATTCTCAAAAGCTGAAGATCCAGAGTTTGATTTTCATGAGGTTTGAAATTTCCATTCTCAATATGTGGTTGGTTTCATATACATATTCCTGGCATATATCTTCTTTCATGCAGCATCTGATGTCTTTTCTTGTGATTCTTGAACAACTTATGCACAGCGGGTAAGAATTGCATTAAAGGAGGTGGCAGTTTGTGTAGAAATGCGCAGGGTACGTCTTGTTGCACCTGGAAAGTGGATGCTATGTGCATCATTCAAACTTCCTGTCAGTGTAGCATATGAAAACGTCGAGTGAATAATGACAGAAGCTCTTGTTGTAAATTGATATTATTTTTTTATCAATATTATATAGTTTTCTTTTTAATTGCAAAAGGAGGTCCTCTTGCTAATCAGTTTGGGATTCAAAATTGGGGGTCTTAGCTTAGGAACAAATGCCTTCGTATTAGGTGAGAATGGAAGGAAGACAATTGATTGGTTACTACGACAGATTCTGTATCAAAATGTACTCCACCTCTCTTCAGCAAGTTATTTTATACAGATGGCTACAATGTCTCTCCAAATTCAAGACTTCTAACAAAAAAGAGAAACAGTAATCCGTAAGAATGGATAAAATCGTCTTGATTCCAGGATGAGGGACTAAGACTCGTTAGTCGTAATAGATGTGGCGGGTGCCGTTAGGATGTGTCTCTCACGGACACATTTTGCTTGTATTGTCTTTTCTTTTATGAGGTACCAAGCAAAATTGAGCTAATGATGGTGACCTTTTCGTCGTCTAAAAACAACACCAAACTGTACATAAATGCCAGAGAATACCAAATACTGGATGCACAGATTTGTCCTTCTTGAACGGCCAGGATTTTATGATCCCCAACATTTGCAGTGCCCCTCGTATACCATTTTGTTTTGTCCCTCCATAAAATCTTACACCAAGATATGTACTAAGATGTTCCTTAACCTGCTGCTCCAGTGTTGTGGACAAAATGGTCAAATTAGGGCAATGTGGTAAAACTGAGAGAGGAAATCTCAGTTGAGATTGAGAATGAGATCCAAATAATTACATAAGCATCTGATGTGGTCCTTACTCCTTGCTTTTTATGGTATGCAAGTGTTGTGAGGACAAGGATAGGATGGATCTTGTGGTGATTTTGTTACAAAATAGTTGGATCTCTTACCAAGTTGCATAAAGCCAAAACTAACTCTCACAAAACCAACCTCCCTCTACTCGTTCTTCCTTCTCCCATTTCACTTTATATGCTTTAAGATAAGATTATTCACTGCATTCATCTACTTTCGTATTGATGATTGATTAATGATAATTGATTAGCATGCCAGCTTATTAATCAAGAGTTTGGTTTGATTCTCTTTATTCTAATGAAACGAGCACGAGTTGCGTGGTAAACAAGTGCAATGTGGTCCCCCCACTCATGGTCACACCAAAGCCGGATCCCCACATAGACTATGATTGGTTATACCCAAAATACATTAAAGACCAACAAATCCCTAATGGCAATTCCATGCAGGGCACAATCTGCTTCTCAGAAACCAAGAATCCACCATGTCTGCCCAAACCCAGCATCTTCCCACGTGCCATCTCATCTCACACGTGCCAAATCTCCTTGTTCCCACTTTCTCTCCCAGCCGCCTACTGTAATAACATGTATCCTATATATGCTATTCTACACTAAACAAACATCTCCCTGTAGTACCCTATGCATTTCACCATCATCAGATCCAACATCATGACGCGGGGACCAATCGCCACGTGGCATTAACCCCGGAAACCAAATGATATTTAGTCCCACGTCCCTCAATCCATTGGCCTTAGTTACCGTTTGGATGAAAACGAATCAAGGACTTGGAGTCTATTCATGTGCTTGCGTGGAATGCTGGCTTACTTATGAGGACGGCGTGAATCCGTACACCCTAGTCCAACAATATTCGTGAGATCAGAGATCTTTCACACATCGACACTCGTTTGGTTGGTCACGCGGTTTGGGATGGATCTCCAGCAAGAAAGAAGCCATCAAGCACTTGTGCAGTTTCTTGGGGGATGGGATGTGCGCTTTCTTTCTTCTGCTTCATACAAGACCATATGGTTTATGTCTTTGTCTATGTCTATGCTTGTGTGGTGGAACTAATCTCTTTGATTTTTTGAGATCACTTCTATTGGGTGCTTGCTGAAGTTGTGTGTTCCCCATCAACATGGACATGGAAAGTAGACGTTCTTATGGATTTTGTGAGTCGTATTTTCATGAAATGTGAAAGCAGCTTGTTTGTTTGACGTGGTCTTTGTGTATGTGGGTAGCCATCAAAAAGTTTCTCAATGGGAGATGGCAGATTATCTCTTTACATCCAAAAATAATTGACTTGGGGAGAGACAACCTTTTTGATGCCTTAGACTAACCCACAAGGGAAAGTTTTCATGTGATAGAGATCTCAAGGATTTGTTTCTGGACCAATCCATAGCATTTTCCTTTAAATATTTACAGGTTCAAAGGAAATTTTTCCTGAAAACCATTTCCTTAATTGGCTAATATAATACAAAAACAAATTAACATTCGTTAACTGCATGAAGTAATTACAGCTTAATCACGTTGAAGATCCTATAAAGCTCAATAAAAGAGCTAGATGCTACCACATGGACGCAGCATTTCATGATTCCATATATGAAGAAGGTATGATTGCAAGCTATAGGCCTATAATGGTAGCTAGGGCAGCTTCATGTATACAAATTTCAGCGACCAGATCTCACTCTCTATGATTGCCCAGATGCCAGAGGCTGCTATACGTGCTAGTTCACCAAGACTAAGCTCACTCGATCACATCTGCTGATGACCCATAAAATACACGAGAAGAGAACCCTATTATCAGGAAGATCATGACCATTGAAGTGGCAGACGGAAAGACTTACTCCCATGCACCAAAAACCTTCTCGTTTTTGTTTCCTTAGTGACAAAACTACATATAAACAAAACCAATGATATTTTGCCGTTTCCGACAGAACTGACGCCGTGCCTCTTACTAGTACTACCCCACCTGCCCGCTTTTTAGAACATGTTTCTCAGAGGACAATACCCCACATCTCCGACCTTGTCTAGTACAATTGGCTAAATCGTCCGACGTCTTGACACGTGTAAGTGGGCCCAATGTAAAAGAGGCGTGTTCCTAACCTTTGAAACTGGTAGTAAGAAGTAAATAAAGCTGAAGGAGCATTAACTTATGAGTGGTTTTAGGTTTAGCTCCTCCCCTTCTTCCTCCTGATCATCGTAACAGGAGTTAGCTATTGGCATTACCATTTGATCCAGGCCATCATAATTAGATGTTCTACAAATAAGAAAGACCATATGATCATGATATATAATAGCATCTTGAAATAGATGAATGGGTGAAGAGAATAGCAAAAAACCCATGTTCTTTTTTGCCACTTCATCACTTCTCTTACTTTAAACCCCACACCTCTCCTCTAGCCATTCTTTTGTCATCTCTCTTTCTCACAAAAACCTTGGAAGTCCTTTACCAGTATCATTATACCGTCTTCTTCACCTCTCTCTTGTCTTAGGTTACAAACACTAGCGGGTTTGTTTGTTTTGTCTCGAGATACTCTCGTCAATGGCTACACCCATTTCTATTCTTCTCCAAGAACCCACTAAGACCGAATCCTTGCATCAACCTAGACCCGTAAATAGTAGTACCCGAGGAAGAAAACCCAGCAAATGCCCACCTCGCAAGAAACATCCTCCCCAAAGAGGCATGGGTGTGGCTCAACTCGAGCGTTTAAGGCTACAAGAATGGAGAAAGACGATGATTGAAGCCAACCAAATGGACTCCCTCAGCCACCTTCAGCTACCTGTGAATGACCCACTTAAGGTTAATCGCATTCCTGTGCAGTATGGTTCGGTTATCAGTAATGGGTCGGGCGGTTTTGGAGTGGGTCATCAGTTCTTTGCGAATCCATATTTGGTTGGAGCTCCGGTTCAGCTTGGGTTGAGTAGTAGTAATTCTGCTTCGGCTGTTTTTGAGACCTCGAAAGAGCTCTCTTCAATGCCAAAGATCATCACACAGCAGTGTGCTCATACTCGATGTGATATTTGCTTTAAGGTTTGCATTAGATGAATGGTTTCTTAATTTTCTAATATTGCTACAAGTGAGTCCCAGACATCTGGTGCTTTTTCTATTTGGCTTTTGAAATAACACCGAATTTTTTTATTATTATAGTATTTATAACCTTTGTTTCGTTTCATTAAATTGAACTTTGTTAGTCTAATTTTTACTTTTTGGTTTTGAGCAAAGTCCGCGATTAACCGTGTTGCTCGGCTTTCAAGAAAACGCAAGGAAAAAGGATGGGAAACTTATTTTGAAGCGTTCATTTTTTTTCCCATCTTTTACTTATATTGTCTTTGACAAGATGATTACTTGATTGTTTCCCATAAGAAGAAATTTGGCGGGGTGCATATTGTATATAGTCAAAGAAGAGGGGGGTGTGAGGTATCAGTATCACCTAATTTCTAGGGTTCCGATTTCCTAAGTTTCGATCAGATGATTACAATGATGCATTCAGCTTAAGAGCCACAAAGAAAGACTTGTATGCCAATAACAGTCTCAACGTTGTAAAAAGAAATAAAATATATATCCTTCAAGCATAAGAAACCTGGTTGATTACATGTTATTGTATAACTCCATTGTCTAGAAATTGATGTGACATTAGCTTTCCTCTTGATGTTATTTATAGATTGCGATTCTGAAAGTGAGTTTATTAATTTGTAGGGCATGGAGGTCGCGGCAGTTCATCGGAAGGGAAATTCAGCGAATGGAAGAGTTATAGTGGAGTACGAGTTTTTTCCGGGAAAAAGTAGTGATCATAAAAGCACTTGTTCCAAGGACATGGAAGCTTCAGTTGCAGTGGGTACTCATGCATCTAATGCTTCTAATTTTGTTGATTTGTCCCTCAAGCTTTCATTTTAGATTCAAAGAAACATATCTACTTTGGTTGTGTTCTTTTTCTTGGTGATTCGTGTGGCTACCTTAATTCAAACCCAACTTTTTTTAGTTCCTTTTTGTCTTGATATATCGTACTGGCCTTTCCACTATAGTGAAATATGTTCTGGGTTATGGTAATGTCTCTCTCCAAAATTGTCAGTTACTGCTTTGTTTTACAGTTCCCACCATCAATTTATCCACGATCGATTCCAGATCGTGGGTTCGGTCTGATCTATCTCATGTATTGAATTTAGGTACTTATCAGGCGTTAAATTGCGTTCAGGGTTTCTGTAGGCCTGGAATAGGTAGCTTTCACAAATTTCTCAAAGTAAGCATGCAATACTTCGGACCTGTTGTATCAGTGAGTATAGTATTTAGCTGTACAAAAACATTCATGGAAATTTTAATCTTGATGTCACCAATGGTTATTCATGTCATATTATTAAAATCAAACTCGAGTTTAAAGGAACAGTAGAGTAGACATTAATCTCGACATCTTTTAATTCAGCAGAATCATTCTGTTGGTTTATATAAAGACATTGATAACGTTTAATATCTATTCAGGAGAGGAAAAATTGTATAAATTGCTTTTAAGATTCTTCTCGTCAATGTTACAGATTGATACGACTTATTCATTAATTGGGAAAGTACAACTATCTAACTACTATAGCTGTAGTACTTGCCACCGTTGCATGATTAACAGACTTAACTCAGGTTACAAGTATTTTCTGTCGTCACAAATAATATTTTGGATTTGGCGTGAATTCCTTAAAGCAGTCATAACGGAAAATGCTAGAATGCTAGCAGATGAAGAATGAAGGTGAAATCTTGTTGAACATGAGCTGCTGCTGCATTGTATAAAGCCTGGAAAAGAATGAGGTTTTACTATAAAGCTCGAAAGTCGAAACCCTAGCACTATGTAAAGATTGTTTTTGTTAGGAGATAGGCGGAGTAAGGCTTTCTCTTCTTGAACTAGAATACATCTTTTAATGTGCTGAAAAACAAGGAAGAGCATCTCTGCACCACCGTTTATGGGAGTCAAGCAAACCCTTAAAGGGTATGGCATTGCAAAACGTGAAAAAGATAGCTTCCTACAAAGCAAAAGTATAGAGAAGCAGACACACTGGTGAGTGTCTGAGTGTGTAGTTGTGAGAGGTATGTGTGGGTCAGTGGAGTGGCTGCTAGTGGTAGTACAGATCCAGGCTCCTACAACGCATGTATATATAATACACAAGTAGGAATTCTGCAGTAAGTGTGTGTGTGTGTGTGTATATATATATATATATACATGCACACACACAAGCCACAGATCTAGAGAGAGAGAGAGTGGCAGTCTGTGTTAGGCTCAGTATAAGTAAGTTAAGGCTATGGAAGCTTTTATTAAGTCCCTTTTGATTCATCATACTCTTGGGCTACTTAGTGAGCAGCTTTTCCTTTCTTCTTCCAGATTCATGCTATTTTATTTTGGGAAAAGTTGTTTTGAGTAGTCACTACTGCCTATCGGTGTTTGATGATCGAAGACTTGAATATTTTATTTTCTTTTTCGCCGCTAGTCTCTGTGTTTTGTTTTTTAAAGTACTTGGTATGAATTTCTGTCAATGAGTTTTGCTTTTCCTTTTTTGTACGTAGGAAGCTGGATATGCTAAGCCGAATATGCATACAAATTTAATTATAATAGAAGGTAAATAACTAAATATATTTTTTAATATTTATAAAACATTTAAAATAAATTAAACAAAAATAAAATTTATTATTTAAAATATGTGAATCTCCATGTTTGACGCGACAAGTTCACGTGTCTTATTAAGTTATCAAGGACGAGCTTGCTATTATGCATCCAAACGAAACCTTAAGAAAATGTCGTTTCTCAACTTGAAACTGCTCCAAGCCAGCTTTGAATCCTCCAACCAAGTCTCTCTGCCAACTCCAACATCTTATCATTTAGTGTAAATTTAGTCCTAAACCTTTTCTTCGTCCCACCACACCCGCTACGACTGGGATTCCATAAAGTACCTGCCACTTGTCCCACTACCAACAACTCCCCCAGGAACTGCCGATAATGCCAGAGGACGAGACGGTGGTGGAAGTACCCAGGAAAGGAGAGAATTGCTGGTCGTGGTGATACAACCCCTCGACACCGTCAACAGTCTTGCTGTGAAAATGCCGGTGGCAATTGCATACGGTGCATTTGAGGGCATTCAAAATGCCTTCATCACCGGCGGCCAGGAACTGGCTGCAACCGTCCACCGCATGACAACCAATGCCAACAATCCCTGTATCTGACTTCTGTTGGTGGTTTTCTGGCTCCAGTTGTGGACACCCAACGGAGACGTAATTAGGGTTTTATGGGTTTGTGGACATATTAAACAGGACAGCTGAATTTTCATTGTTGCATGAAAGGATTGAAAAACATATTTATCCTTCAGCAGGTATAATCCCAAATCATTGTATAAGGGAAGAATGAAGAAGTAGTCCCTCATGGAAGTCAAAAACTAGATAGAGTTGCCAGTAAAAAGATTTACACTCAAAGTATAAGGGAAGAATGAAGAAGTAGTCCCTCATGGAAGTCAAAAACTAGATAGAGTTGCCAGTAAAAAGATTTACAC
>JANSVA010000218.1:52035594-52051967 GCA_025504915.1 Erythroxylum reticulatum | reverse complement strand
AATATTTATGTTTCTGTGATACCATAATAAGTAAATATGACTGCTCTAACTTGTCATTCTCGTAGGGTATATTCTCGTATGTCCTCTGGATGTTTAGACATATGCTTTATGGTAGTAGTGTGTTACAAATTTAATTTTGTTGCTTTGATATGATTAATAAGTACTTGGAATCCAAGTTTTAATTTACTATATTTGATTAATGTGCACTTACAGATTTGAGGGATCGCTACTAAACATACCTAATGCCACCAATTAACAAGTTTTAAATCATCAATACTACAGACTTAAGTTCCAGTCAATTACATCCATATGCCTAGAGCTTACTTATTGGGTTCATTATTGCCTGTCATATTCGAGAAGTGCTCCCAACCCTTAGTTGTTCAAATTTATGCAACAATATAGCTACTTGAAAATTTTTATATTTGAAAATGATATATATATTTATATATAATGTTATCATATTAGGAAATAACTAAATAAAAATCTATAATATATATCTTTAAATAAATTAGAGAGAAACATTTATCCTAGCCCGTTCCTAATATTTTGTATGCCCTAGGTAAAGTAAAAAAAGAGTCTTATTTTGTCTCTTTTTGTTCTTTATGAGTGTCAATATTAGATCTTCATAAAAAACAAAATGAAGTAAAATACGGGCAAGTCAAAAGTGGGTCCTAAGCAGGTGCCTTTCACCTGTCATATTCGAGAAGTGCTCCTAACCCTTAATTGTTCAAATTTATGCAACAATATAGCGACTTGAAATTTTATTATATTTGAAAATGATATATATATTTATATATAATGTCATCATATAAGGAAATAACTAAATAAAAATCTATAATACATATCTTTAAAGAAATTAGAGAGAAACATTTATCCTAGCCCGTTCCTAATGTTTTATATGCCCTAGGTAAAGTAAAAGAAAAAGTCCTATTTTGTCTCTTTTTGTTCTTTATGAGTGTCAATATTAGATCTTCATAAAAAACAAAATGAAGTAAAATACGGGCAAGTCAAAAGTGGGTCCTAAGCAGGTGCCTTTCGCCTGTCATATTCGAGAAATGCTCCTAACCCTTAGTTGTTCAAATTTATGCAACAATATAGTGACTTGAAATTTTTTTATATTTGAAAATGATATATAAATTTATATATAATGTCATCATATAAGGAAATAACTAAATAAAAATCTATAATATATATCTTTAAAGAAATTAAAGAGAAACATTTATCCTAGCCCGTTCCTAATGTTTTATATGCCCTAAGTAAAGTAAAAAAAAAGTCATATTTTGTCTCTTTTTGTTCTTTATGAGTGTCAATATTAGATCCTTATAAAAAACAAAATGAAGTAAAATAGGGGCAAGTTAATAGTGGGTCCTAAGCAGGTGCCGTTCCTGCCTTTACCCACGATCGGGCTTGCATCCATTTAACTCTTAATATATGCACTCTAAAAATAAATAACAAAAAATTCATGAATATCACATTTATATCATTAATTTTATTATCTAAATTCTTTGATTATAGTTTATATCACGTATGATTTTTTGTTCTTAAATAATTATATACAAAGATATGTATAATAATGGTAGATAAATGAGTAGAGAAGTCTTAAGTCCTAATTTAATTGGGATTCATATTTATATCTAGATAAATTAATATCTTATTTAATTAGAAAAATAGAGTGATATATTTAAGAAATTCTTTGGAAAATGGAATTCTTCCTTTTATTAAGGTATGTAAAAAAGGCATTAATTTGATGCAAAATTCCGTGACCGTGGGTAATAAAGGCCCTTGGGAATTTGCACAAAGGTCCAGTCCAGCCCACACAAGGACTATAAAGAGGTCACTGTCCAAAAACAAAGGTACTCCTCCTTGTTCCCATTGTCTCTCACAAGTAACTCTCTGTCCCTGCCGCCCAAAGCAAACATTTGCCAAACTTTCACACAATTTCACCATTGCTGATTCTAAAACAACTCATACTAAACCCTCTCCATTATCTGTTACTATCAGTCAAATGAATTCACAACAACAACAACAACAGAACCCTATTGATCCTGACCGACCCCAACTCCCAACCATCAAAATCCACCACCCTTCCTCCGCCGCCACCCCAACTCCTACCGCTGGCGCCCGCCGCAAGATAGGCGTGGCCGTCGACCTCTCCGACGAAAGCGCCTACGCCGTTCGCTGGGCAGTCAACCACTACATCCGTCCAGGCGACGCCGTTATTCTCCTCCACGTTAGACCCACTTCCGTCCTCTTCGGCGCCGACTGGGGTCCACTTCCTCTCGCCACCACTCCCACGACAACCCAAGTACCCGAAACCCAATTCAACAACAAAAACGACATCAACGACAAACCTTCTGGTGCTGTTCACGACAACCAACCGAAGAACCAGCAAGAGCTTGAAGATGACTTCGACGCTTTCACGGCGTCCAAGGCGGCCGATCTCGCCAAGCCTTTGAAGGAGGCGCAGATCCCCTTCAAGATCCACATAGTCAAGGATCATGACATGAAGGAGAGGCTTTGTTTGGAAATTGAACGCCTTGGTCTCAGTGCTGTGATTATGGGGAGTCGAGGGTTTGGTGCCACCAAGCGTGGTGGTGATGGTAGGCTTGGTAGTGTGAGTGATTATTGTGTCCGTCATTGTGTTTGTCCTGTTGTGGTCGTTAGATATCCTGATGATAAGGATGGTGACGCTAGTGATAAGACTGAGGCCTTTGTCAATATGCCGATTGTCGAGGAAGACGAGGAGGAGGAGAATGAACGAAAAGGTTAGAGCTTTTGATGAATTAGTAATCCGTCATAAGTTGTGTAGGTTTTCTAAGTGATTGTATTTAGGTGAAAAGTTAATTTCTTGATTGGGGATTTTTGTTTGGTTGAGAGATAACATTGCTTATGCACAAGGAACAATTACTTGAACCGGTATGTGTCAACTAAGGAGGGTGTCGAAGCGAATTGAAATAACTATTTAATTTCTGTTCTAGATATGATAGGATGGCTACAGTTTATGTTATTTATTTTCCTTGTATCGTTCTGTTGTGAAAGCTGCAAGTGAGTTGAGGTAATACAAAATGGATTACTTTGAACTTGAAAGGGGATTGGTTCTCACGTTATTGAAATATGCTATCGACTGTTATTAACAATCTATTGCGATAGAGGAAACTGCTTAGTCCTCTCCGTTTATTGTGCTTGGAGAAGTCTAGATATGTTACCCCATGATTAGGCCTGCAAGTGTGCTTTTAAAGGATCAGAAACTTCCGAGTTCATGGCTGCTTATCTGAAAGGGATGGTTTGGGTTCATTTGATGACTTTTTAGATACTTAAAATGACTAATTCTATATACTTAAATGGGGTTGAGTTTGAATTCAAGTTCTTTTTGAGCTAACGTATGAGCCTCAGAGATTAAGCCTTCCTGACCTCTGACTTTTTAAACTTAAACTAGTTGAATTTGAACCTTAAAATGTAAGCTGAGGTAAGTATGAGTTTGACCATGACTTCAAAGGAAATTTGAAGAAGCCAAGCTTAAGCATTCAGCTGAAATTTGTTTGAAAATTTTGGAAGGAATTCAAACTTTTTGATGCCTTTAGTTTGGGTTTTCAAGGGGAGAGATATTTTACATTTTTGGTTTAGTTAAACATTGGAATGGTGAATATTACATGAGCTTCTTATGCTATCTAACTTCTTGGGCCGTGAATTCTAAACCGATTGAGGAACCTTTACGTTTAGTATAAACTTTTTTTCCCTCTATTTTTGGTGGGAAGGGAAGAGTTGGATATCTATTAAAAACTTTCATATCTGAACTAGTATTTATGAATAACTACTACCAGTCCCATATCTTGAATCCACCAGTTATTAATTAATGCTATGAAGCTTGTTCTGACTTGCATATATTGGCTCCTATTAAATGCTTTTGGACCCATTTTGACCCAAAGAATCTTTGAGCATCTTAGGACAGAATAAACACATTGCTGAGATATGATTTCTGGTAGCTGCTTATGATGTATAAATATAATGCATGGTTTTTGTGCTGAAGGCACTTAAGCGCTTGTTATTCATAGGGTGAACTAGGACATGATAATTACATTTTTGTTATATTTACCTTTTTTTGTTGTTGTTTTTGTTCCTTTGGAGAGGGAGAGGGTATGGATGTTGCGGGAGTGGCAGTGCTGCTAGTTACAAATGTGGAAACTTGTTAGGTATAAATATGGAAACTTGGAGAGAACTTGTTTTTGAAGTACTCATAGTTGTTAAAAGAAGTCTTTGTGAGCAATGAACTGGCTTGGATGACAGATTACATTTGGTTTTGGAACTTGTGCAATGTAGCATTTACTTCTTATATGCACTTCAATGTTAATGCCATAGCACTGATCAGGATGGAGTGGAATTCTCTATAGTAGAACATAATTGTTTTTATCTTCATGATGAATGCCATTATGATTATATAATGAGTTACTATTCGATGGTTACTTTATGTTCTTTAACCCATTTTTTTTTCTTTATGTATGTTCTAGAATATTTTTCTTATTTTTATTCTTTATAATGTTTAGTTTATTTGTGGTTGACTGCTGGTGCTCTTGTTGATATATTTGGATTCTAATCAGTTGTTTAGTATGATTGCATGTTTCTTACCACATGTTTATTGCTTTTTTTTTTGGTCAGATGCATAGTCTGGTGAACTAAATCCTCAGGAAGCTCCTCTCACTAGCAGGTATACTATTTGGTGCCAGAATTCATTCTTGATCATGTGAATTAGTTATCCTGCTGTCTTTTTACCTGTGTGGTCCACTTTTCACCTCTGCAATCTAGTATTATGTGAGACGGGTGCATTCACATGCAATTTTCGATGATTATGCTTTCTGTAAATATTTACAAGACATGCAAACACATACGAGCAGAAAGCATTTTTTTTATTGGTTTGTTTAATTTATGGTAAACATACATGTATGACCTCTGTTCTGATGAAAATTTTTTAATATTTGTATGCCAGCAAATCTCTATTGTCACAGAGCCCCAGTTATGCACTTGGGGTTCGTTTTATCGTGTGGAAACTCTAAACAAGTGGAGATTAGTTAACCTGTAGAGGAGTTGATAAGATGTTCCTGGCTCCTCAAATGGACGATAGTAGAGTGGTCTTTCTACTCTTTGTTGTCAAAAGTTCTCTTGTGTATGTTGAGGTTGTGATGTCTTTTTGCGTGGGTGATAAATGATATTGGGGTCTTTGGTTTTATAATAGGCCTTGTTATGATGTTGTTTTCATTCAAATCTTAGGGTTTTATCTATTCTCATGGAACAAAAACATCAAAGTTGTTTGTTGTTTTGGTCTATTGTCAATTGTATTGTGTGTAGCAACGGCAAGAATGCTTTTAAGATAATGGTCTTCCAAATAATGGATCATTGTGAGACGAAGTTGGTGCATTTAACCGTCCGTTTCAAGCACAAGGACCCTACACAGCAGTAGCTAAACTCCTAAACATGAACTATGCTTAACGCTTGGGACTTGAATTATACTCGAATTAGCAAAAAGGTCTTGTAGTGTAATTAAATTGTATACAATTCAGTTCAACCTTGACAAAGGAAGCAACATATTTGCCTTTAGAAAAATAGTAGTAATTAGACAGCGAAAATACAAGAATAGCAAGAAAATTGTCTCCAGTAACTAACAAATTACAAGGGAATATTGTGGTTTCCATTTAAGTTTCATCGTGTCACTTCAAGTTCTGTTAAAGGGCTTGACAATAAGTTAACGAACAGCCATAAATTCATAAGTTGATAAAGAGGTTAGAAAAAGAAAAGAATGAAAATGAAATTCAGAGCTATTATTGCTACCTTGCAGTCCTTTCTATTTAGCTGGCTCATAGTCACCGTCATAATCATAGACCAAATATACTGTACGTAAACCTAAAACAGCCAATATCATTCCTAATCATAGTCGTGAAGATAAAGCGAAGCTACTACACGAAAACGTCAATGTCCTTCTCTACCAGCTAGCTAGCTCAAACGGCCGCACATCGAGTGACGCAACCGGACTTTCTTTTCACGTCCTAAGTGGGGTTTTGTTCTCTGTCAACCATACACTTCCCCTCCTTTTTGCAGTCCTGTAGGCCAATCTCCATTTGAGTGCTTTCATGGAAACCGGGAGTTTTTAACCACAAACAATTTCCGGTCCTTTCACAGCAAACCTCCTCTCCACCTTCTCGCACGATTCCACTTACCCTTGAACTCAAATACCACGTGAAATCTTGGTGTTCTAGCGCTTTAAGACAACAAGGTAGTAACTTGTTTACGAAAATAAAAGATCTGTCCCCCTCTAGTTCTCCCACTTGAAATGTGACAGGACCGCTTGTTCTTTTGCCAGCCATTTAACGTGTGGTAGAACTTCAAAGCACCGTCATCGCTGCCTCTTGTGACGGTATCTATGGTGTAATGGGTCATGCTACGACAATCAAACCCCACATAGCCTCCTTAAGCAAGTGCATTGAACCACACCAATGGAGGATTAAACATCAACTCGTTTTGACTAAAAAAAGGGTGGGCTAAAATAGGAAGAAAAAGGCAACAGTAATTACTAATCAGCAATTTCCCTCTCATTTACACCTCATCTCAAACAACTTCCAAAAGTGTATAAACAATAGCACTTTAACTACAAACAAATTAATCACTGAAGGAGCACCATTAACTCTCTAGTTAAAATTCAACGACAAAGAAGAGTTAGTGTGGACTCATGAAATCAGCGGCATAATAGATTTAGACGCGTTTTCCTCTACTTGTGACCATGTCTCGCCGGAGTCTCTTGAGCGAATCAAGAGTGTAAACAGCGCTTGACCTTGACCCTTCTACTTCACCATGATCACCAATTTCATCAACTCCCTGTTGCTTTATTGGCATAATTGAACCCAAATACGAACTCCTTTCTTCTGTAGTGATCAACCTCCGAGATACCAAATCAGAAGAAGTGCTCTCTATCTCATCCTGCATCCATAAAAAAAGTTTCAAACTTTCAATCTTCAAGGCTAAAAAGTTTCAATCTTCTTCTTTTATGTTATGGGTCACAACAATACCATATCAAATTATAAATAGAAAAGTAACACAAAACAAAACAGTGGAAAAAACTCAAGAGAACGAATGCATACATCAGAATAATTATCATCTCGAGTCCGCTTCAATCCACCACCAGAACTGAAGAACCCATTTGGGAATCGCTCTTCACTACTAGATGACGTTGCCGGCGGCGGCGGCGGCGGCGGCGGCGGCATATGAATCGTCGTCTTACCGGACCATGGAACAACCAGATTCTCACCATCCTCCTCTTCCTTATCATCAGTCTCTTCTTCTTCCTCCTCCTCCTCATCATAGTCTTCACTTCCATCATCAAGCTCATCGTCCCCGTACTCACTTTCCTCATGTCCTTCTTCTGGGAACTCGCCCTTTAAGGCTTCCTTGAACTTCCTACCATCCTTTTTCTTAACGGAAAAGCAGGACTGACATATGGAGACAGTGTGTCCAAGCCTGGGACCAGAAGCTTTCCAAGGAGTAGGAGACTGACAAACCTGGCAAAGAAGGGACCTACAGTGCTTGGCTACAAGGAAGTTAGCGCAGTGAACCGTCTCGTCGCAGACCCAACACAAGCTAGCTTGGTCTGATTCACAGTACATTATTGCTGCACCTCCACAAAGCTCACAACCTTTTTTCATATCTCTTAAACTCTCTGTTGATGTGTCTCCCTCCGTTTTCTATTTATGAAGGTATTGTTTTCTTTTGGGGGCTCAGAGAGAAGCAAGGCGAAGGCGCAACTTGTAGTGACCTCCCCTCTTTCTATGCATTTAATTATGGGATATTTTTCCCTCTGGCTTTCCGTTTCCTACTTGGTCATATCTCCTTTTTGTTATAAAATAAATTCAAATGTTGGAATTTTAATTTTAATTTCTTTATGAATACACGAGTGTGCTATTTAATTGACCATGCTTAAGTGTATCACTTCACTTGATGGTTGGAAACAAAGATATTGTGTTCCACCAAATATTTAATTAGTCACACGGCAGGTTCTTACCATTTCCACTTCCTCCGAGAGTGAGTTACGGCAACTGAACTACCGTTAAAGGGCCTCAAAATTCGCTTCAAAAGATATTTTTCCTGAGCAATGACGTGTCAGCTTTCTTGTGGGCCGGTAGATCCAACTCAGTCTTACGTGGACGAGTTTGGTCCACAATGTCCCTTCCGTTTCACCCCATCTATTTTCACTCTCTTTTTCGATGATTTCCCCTTTCTTGGATAATGCTTCGTTATCTAAATCATTTATATTAAACAATGAAAGGGAAGAAAAATAAAAATATCCGTTATTTCATAAAATAAGGTGTACAAAGTTGTTTTGGGTTGTTACGTCAACCCTAGCTAAATAAATTTCTTCATATAGGATACATAAATTGTGACGTGGAAGGAGTCCGACGTGGCATGTGAGGGGAGAAAATCTAAGATCGTGTCCGCGAGAGAAAGAGTGAGCCACTAGTTAAACTCATGGAGCAGAGAAAAAGAAGGCATTGGCATAGTTCGTGCAAATGGGAGGATGCATACATTGCATCAGGACATAAATCCAACTGAGGAAGAGATAGAGTTGTTGATGTGACGTTGATTTTCCTTTTCCTCCCTATAATTCTGCCTACACTTCTCGGTTACCGACGGGGGTATTCAAAAAGTAATTCTCAAAATAGTGTTTTCTATTTCTTTAGAAATGGTCTTCATTAAGTTACAAAGTGTAAGGCTTTAGGGTACATCTATTAGGGGATGAAATCGTATCGTCCCCCGTGCCATTGCACAGCATCCACACGTTTAACAATAAATCAGATAGAGCTCTGGCACAGAGCAGGAATAGGAATTATGGAACAGATGATTTCTTGCCAATTATAAGGAAACTTAAGTTTTTATACTTTAGAATTGATTACAGAAACGAAAGGAAAGGATCCAAATTTGTGATTGATTTCACAAGGGCTAATCTTTTAAAATTTAGATGACTCAAGTAGCCTTAAAATCAAATAAACAACATCAGTGATGGAGCCAATTACAAGTTCCATTAATTATGTTTTTGAAGGCCAATTCAATAGTATTGTGAAGAAGCTGACAAGTGGACGAACCTCCCTGACTATAGACTTGTGGTCCTGCATTTTACAAGTGCCATGTACTTTATGGTCTTCTTTTTTGGATGCAGCAAGGGGATGGAACGTGAGAAATACGCCTTGGATTTTTATGGATGTGTATACCGATTTATATTTTTCGGTACATATTTTGCCCGACTAAAATTGATATTAAATAAAGAATTAATTGTATTAAATTTAAATATTAATTAGTATTGTCCTATTTTAGATGATACTGTAAAATATCGACTGATATTAAAAATTTTAAAAAATAAATAGATTCTTTTAAAAAAATTTAAAATTTTCCTCCCTCCTTTCTACCTCTCTTTTCTTCTTTTTTTTCAAAATTTTTTAATTAGTTATTTTATTTATTTCAATTTTTATAATTATTGTCAATTTATAATTTATAAGTAATAATATATTTTTATTAGTAATAATAATTATAAATTAAATAAAACTTAAAATTAAATTAAATTATTTAAATTTATTTTAATATTGTATATAATATTTATTAATAAAAATATTTTATTTTTTTAAAAAAATAATTTAAAAATTATTATTTATAAACTAATATTTATTTTATATATTTTAAAAAATATTCTAATTTTAATTATATTTATTAATAATTATTAAAGTAATTTTATAAATTAAATTAAAATTGTGATTATTATTTATTATTATAGCTTTTAGAGACAAGATTAAAAATATACAATACAGCTGTACAATATAACAATAAACTATTTTGTAAATTTTAAAAAATTTAGGGACTATTTCATAAATTTAAAAATTATCCGAAATGGTATTCAATATTAACGAGTATCGATACAATACTGTACTAGTACTCAATCCGATATCTAAGTCTATTTGGAACTAAAATAAAGTGTATCCTTTGTCCACCTTGTCAACTGTGTAACTAAGTCTTAAATTGCAAAATGTGTTCAATTTAAAATATCTAACATAACCCTTCCATCGATAAAAAATTTAATAAAATTAAGAAATTGATTAAATATTACTAAAATAAAGATTTTTTTTTATATTTTTAAAAATTTATAGGTGAATTATATTATAGGATGCATTATATTATGTGAGCTCTAAGCATAAATGTCAAAAGTAAATTACATGTACTTATAAATAAATAAATGAATGAATAAAATTTTAATTTATTTAAAAAAAACTTATTAGTAAGACTCATTATGTCACTCTGACAAAAATTTAATTTCTTTATTTTTTATTTGTTAAAAATTTATTCAAAATATTTTGAAAATATAAAAGTTGAAATTAAATATTCGAAAATGTTAGAATTAAATTGATATGCAACGAAGAATATAAGTAGTTCGGTAATGTGTGTGTTGGTATAATCTTTCTTCCAACAAAAGCGAGAGAGAGAGAGATTTCTTTTCGTGTACGAGTATTAATAATAGTAATCACTATTTATGCAGGCTACTTCAGACGTAGACGAGTAATGATACTAGAAAATAGAAAATACAGTTCACTCTTTAGTAGTTCGTACGCTCATCCCTTTCCAATAATAAAGGCAATTTTCAATTAATCCCTCACAGCCTCACACTAGCCATTGCGTCTTTAATTGCAGGAATAATTTAGTAGATAAAGGGCTAATTAGGTAATTGTAACTACTTGACCCAAATTAGAGGTTTGACTATATTAAAAAGTCAAAAATTTGTTTGATTATGAGCAGGTTGAATTGATTGATTTATGACTTTTTAAAAGCTCCAAATAGGAACGTTTGGAGGAACAACTGAATTAGCTCTTTGGCTAATGACAATTGTGCTCCCGTAATAATTTACTCTATTCGATCTCATTTCTTTAGGTTCTCTATATTTTTCTCCGCTCTCACATCTCCACCCTCCTCCCCTCTGACTCTCTTTAAACCCCTGAAACCTTATTAGCCACATCCCTAATCTAAACACCACCAACTCACCGCTGTACTTCACCTAAAACCACCTCCAATCATTGCTATTTACGCGTTTTGTACATTACCCAAACTACATCCCTAACCCAAACACCACCAACTCACCACTGTACTTTACCAAAAACCACCCCCATCACAACAGACCAACCTACCATCATACTTCACCTAAAACCACCCCTCACCGTCACCATTTATGTGTTCATAACATTAAACCCAAACTACATCCCTGACCCAAACACCATTAACCCACCATCATACTTCACCCAAAACCACTCTCATTACCACCATTTACGTGTTCAACATATTAAACTAAAATCCCATCATCGATATACTCAACAGAAACCACTTATGGCCTTCTTCGACCGCCTCGCACCCTCGACATTCTCTATTCCCTGAAAGATGAAAACCCAAATTTTGCCCAATTAGCTTCAAAATAATTTGCTGAATTCAAAGCCAAGCATCATCAAGAAGAAGTTCAGTTTTCCATTGATGGCAAACCGACTCTCCTCTATGTTTCAGTTGCTAAGTCTGACCGAATAACTAAAGAAACTAGATGGGAGATCGAGGAGAAAGAAACAAATTCGAAACATTTTTCATGTTTTCGAGCAGCGAAGCTGATGGATGCCCTGGAGGATTTATCCAAAAAGACTTGGGAAGAAAGACACAAAATAAAGGATCGCACGTATTTCCTCTGGTTGTTGTGAAGTTTAATTGGGTAGATGTAGGTTCGGTGGAGGTAGTGAGTTATGTATGGGTTTTTGGGTTTTTGGAGCGTTGGCCAAAGGGTAGGAGGAGAAGGGGTAGAATGATAGTTGGACTCTCCGTCACAATCCAGGCCACCGGCGCGAGATTATGGGTCTCCAACCTGAGCCGGGTGAACCTTTAAATAAATGAAATCTCTTCTCTAACTCGCTAGGTGAACCTTAGAAGTCTACATTTTTTATAAAAATTTGATCCTTTCAACTTCTTGTTTACCTTTTCATGGAGAATGAACATAGATTTTCAAATTTTCCAAGTTTTATTACTTCAGTTTGGTATGTAGTCTTTTGATTAATATATTATGTGCCTATTTTCAACAGATTGATGAACTTCTTGCACAATCATTCAATGTGAAGTCGATAGACAAAGAAAAGGGAAAAAATTGAGTCTTTTGTGCATTTCTTATAATTTAACACTCTTTAAATTGCACTTGAAATTGTTACTTGTGACCTTTAAACTGAAATGAACTATTACAAAATGATAATCTAATTGCAGAAATGAGTTTGTTATTGACATTAAACTTAAACAACCACTTCTTAGATTGTTGCTGAATAGGTTGGAATGCTCTTATTGACAAGTTGTTTATGATAGTTTTCCGACTTGATGAATTGCTTTGTCGAAATTTGTTTACGGATTTGTTTAGCTTGCATGAGAATCAGAACGGTGCTCGTAATGGAGTTCATGAGAAACCGGATCCTCAGAAGATAGCTAATTAACAAGGTAAGCACATATACATTTTCTGAAAAAAAGTTCAATTCCATTATGACTTTTAATTAAGGATACTCCTCCACTATTGTTATGACTCGAAACGGGTACATGATCGGCACGTGAGACCTGAGGTTCGAAACCCAGATCACACGTAAGTCTACCACTAGTGACAAAATAATTGTACACAAACGTAGGTAGGTCACATTAGACACGTCACGGGAGTCACTGTTGCAAAGCTAGTGGTAGCTGACCTAAAAAAATAAAATTGAGGGGAGTCAGACCTTGCTAAGTAAGCTCTCACCGTCCTACGATACCCAATGCTATGCACACAGTCATGTATGAACATCAAAATACATACACATCATGCTATACATCCAATCACATCAATAACACAAATAAATTGTGGGGGAGAATATCTGGAGGACCCTAATCTCCAAAGGTAAACCCTCACTATTCTAAACCTCGAATAGCTGCGAGGAGCTATGCATCTCCAACGGCCTAACCATGCTCCTATACTCATGTAGTCGTAAGACTCTTTTAATCCAAAGGGGCTGTGGGGATCCAAACATCACCAACAGACCAACCCTCTCTCAAAGCGTCCAAAGTCATAAGCATCATAAATAAGGGTCTGATCGGGAGCCAAGTATCAACCAGGATTGGCCCATAACATATCTCAATATCGTAAACAAAACAACTCTCATAATCATAACCAGTGCATATCTGGTCTTGATGCATACCCATCAGGTGGCACGTCCTACAGATCTTTTCTTCCCCACAATCAAACATAATAATACATATCAAATTATTAAGCATACAATTTATCAAGTAAACATTTAGTTATGCAATGACCAATGTATACAATACCCAACCCAACATATCCATTCAGTTAATTTGATATAAAGACTTATACTAAAACGGATATACATTACTGTATATATGTATTCGTATATAAATATATAAGTATCGATCGATATATATATGTGTATATATATATATACATGCTGTCATTTATACCAGCATTGAACAATGTTTATTTGCTTATACAACTACGATAACAGTAAGTTGGTATGAACTTACTTAGTAACCGAACTCGTCCGTCCAAACCTTCCGATGGGGTCTTGCTCCTGCTATACCTAGTAAATTGAAAGAAAATATCTCAATCAGTGCTACTTAGGAGTTATTGGACTCAAACAACAATTTAGGTATCATCCGAATTGCCTAAGCAATTCATTTATGAAATTTGGAAAATTCCCCTATTCTAGCCTAAACATTTCGTGATTTTTAATTCGCAAACCATTGAAAATCTCACCATGGTTCTTTAGAGAAAAATGACCAGTATAATTTTTAGAATTATTTTCATAAAAGTGACTAAAGTGGTCGTCGGAACAGTACCTCTGGCGATCGAAACATTCCTCTAGTCACCGGAATATTCCCTCCGATCATCGAAAAATTTTCAGTCTTAGAATTCAACAATTTTTATACCAAATCAACATATTTAGATTCTCAACATATTTAAACGAATTAAAGGAAAATGACCTGAAATCCTAACCTATTTTTTGTCAATCAGTGGCGATCTAGGCGGTAGTTGGCAATGAGACCATGGAGCTTTTGTTCTTGACATCGAGACGAGTCATGTCACATCCCGTTGCCCATGTTAAGGCAAAAATAATAAATGAGAGAAATTGCTGAGAAAGTAGGAAACACGTTTCATGCTCATGCATAATATGTCATGCACATACACATGAATAGTGAAAATTTTTGCACATGAAATTAGTCGTACATGCATTCATGAATAATTCCAGATATAATTGGTTATAAATGTGGTTATGTGAGAATTTTGAATATATGGATTGATTTACAAATTTTGGTGAATTTAGGAATAAATCTCAGAAAATTATTGAAAATAGGAAAAAGAAATCAAAAGAAGATTAGGAGATAGTTGGATTGTAAAGATGAGAGTTTACGGGAGTTAGTTTCAAAAGAAACTAAGTTAGAGTTTAGGTATTAGGAAAGTGGAAAGTGTCACTTCGTTGAGGGGCTTTTGGGCTCATTAAGGGTAGAAATGGAAGAAAGAAATGTATTCTTACTTTTTAAAAAGGGGGAAACATGAATTGAGAGAGAGAAAGAGAAATTAAGAAAGAAAAAGAAGAGAATTTTGGTGGTTGAGAGAAAGGAAAAGAGTTGAGCTAGGGTTTCAGCACTTCTTAGTCTTGAGGGAGATATTAAAGTGGGTTAGGAAGAGAAAAAGGAAGAAGGAGAGAAAAGCTTCAAATTGAGCCAAAGATCTCTTCATTTGGTGAAGAATCAAGGTAAGATCATTTGAATCTTTTGGAATCTTTGGAAGAGTTTTAGACCACGAAGTTAGGAAATACATGTGTTTAAGTGTTCTAGAACTAATTTTAGTGATTGGGTGTTGTGGGATTTTTCTATTTGAAAACCTTGTTGAGTTGAGGTTTGAGAGTTGAATGAAGTCAAATTGGTCGCTGGATGGTTATACTCAGGACTTTCCAAATTTGCACAGTGTAAAATTTTCAAGTCTTCCTTAGGGGTAAATTTTGTATTCTGACTTCAGGAAAAAATTTGGTTTAATTTAGGCTAAATTAGACAAAGTTGTCTTTTGGAAAGTTGTAGCTTATCTTTCTAGCTTTCCAACAATATATAATATGGAATTTTTAGACATTGGAGTCAAAAGTTATGGTCTTTATGAGTGAAGATGCTCGGGAGTGTAATCTGCTTCATCTTAAGAGTCACTTCGTCTTAAGTTGACTTTGCTTCATCTTAAGTTGACTCTTCTTCGTCTTAAGAATCACTTTGTCTTAAGTTGACTTTTCTTTGTACTAAGATGACTCTACTTTGTTTTAAGAGTCACTTCGTCTTAAGATGACTCTGCTTCGTCTTAAGAGTCACTTCGTCTTAAGTTGACTTTGCTTCATCTTAAGTGGACTCTGCTTCGTTTTAAGATTCACTTCGTCTTAAGTTGACTCTTCTTCGTCTTAATTTGACTCTGCTTCGTCTTAAGAGTCACTTCGTCTTAAGTTGACTTTGCTTCATCTTAGTTGATTTTCTGCTTCTTCTGTTGTTGATCAAAACTTCTCCTTCTGTATACTATCGTCTGATACATTTTTGATCCTTCAAACGATGGAATATGTCTTTAAGGTCTTCATGAAAGTTTTATATATCGAAGTTCTCTTCAAAATCATCTAAAGAAAACCTTGATACGATACCTATAGATAAAGTTATGCTAGTTGCCCCGGAATAGGTTCAATATGATTGAGGACAAAACCTTGTTTGATTCTTTCAGTCATAAATTTGTCATCCGACCTTAAAATGGAGAAATTATTAGACCAATAAATTCATAATACATTTTTCTACCTCTAAACAAAAATTTGTAGCATTCTAAATTGAATTGAAAAAGATTGATCAAATCAAAGTGTGGAATCTGTTGGAATAATGAAATAGGATTATATTATTGAACACACTTTAGTATTTTAATTATATTTGGATACATAGGATTCCGAATGAGATGATTTTTTATTTGGAGTAAACTAAAGATATAGGGATACCAATCATATGAATAAGTCAAATTTGGATTTGTTCTCTAAGATATTGAATTTCTGGATGAAATTGATGTATAGTACACTATTTTTGGACATGGACAACCTGATAATGTTTAAGGCATATCTTCCAAATTACTGAACCAAATTGAGTGATTTTGGTGTCAATAGAAAGGAAAACTTTCCTAGAAGAGAGTAAGACCAAATTACATCATTTTCACCTTCTAATTGAATGTGAACAGTAGACCCGAATGGGGTGTCTTGGAAAACTCTGAAGTGATTCAATGAGAAATGAATTGTGCT
>JANSVA010000218.1:52014797-52035494 GCA_025504915.1 Erythroxylum reticulatum | reverse complement strand
AACGCATGAACCCACCTCTTCCACAGGGTTACTTCGGAAACGCCACTTTCGATGTGGTCGCCACCAGTAGCTCCGGCAAGCTGATGTCCAATCCATTAGACTATGCTTCGAGCAAGATAAGGGAAGTAATCGAGAGGGCAACAAGTGAGTATGTGGACTCTGCCATCGACTTCTTGAAAAGTCAACATGACTTGTCAACGTTCCAGGACGTGCTTGCATCAAAAGGCACTGATGAAGAGCCTTTCCATGGAAACCCTAATCTTGGGGTGGTTAGTTGGGTGACATTACCGATCTACGGGCTGGATTTTGGGTGGGGAAAGGAGGTTTACATGGGTCCTGGAACTCATGACTTTGATGGGGACTCGTTGGTTTTGCCAAGTCCTGAAGGTGATGGATCGTTAACAGTTGCAATATGTCTGCAAGAGGCTAGTATGGATGAATTCAAGAAGTACTTCTATGAAGATATTCTGTAGAGCATTAAATTTTAAAATTGTGTGCTCTCACTCTCAGTCTAAAAATAATGAAAAAGAAAGTTAAGAAAATAATAAATGTAATAAGAAAGGGAAAACATTAAAAAAGAGAGAGAGAGAGAGAGGAGAGAGGGGATAGTATATTTAGATGCATATTTGATATTAGGAGTTGAATAAAAAAAACAATTTGTGTTTTTTGTCAATTTTGATATAAAATGAAACTTCTTTTTATACACAATATATATTAGCCTAAAGAATCAAGGATTATTACAAATTTAAATTTTTTTAAAAATCTAATTGATAGTCCATCTTCAAAATTAGTAATTCATCATTTATTTATTCTTGATATAAATGTTTTGTGTAGATTTCTTTTATTTTTTGTTTGCTTTACGTGAAAAATTAACCTCAAATATGAAGATTCAAAATTTTATTTAAAAAATTAACTTTAATTACCTTTTAAATAAATATTGAATAAAATTTTAAAAATTTAGTAGTAACTTATAACACATTAAAAAATTATGTAAACTTTTAAGATTTTTTCAATTTAGTGTCCATGCAACACTTTTAAAATTTTCAGTTCAGTGATTAATCTTTTAAAACCTTAACAATTTACTTTAAAAAGTTATTTTTGGTAATGTAATATGTCTACTAAATAACACATAAATGTTCATTTATTGCTCACATTATTAAAAACTAACGTTTTTAATTGAATTGTTAAATTTTTAAAAGATTGATCACTCAATTGAAAATTTTAAAAACTTTAGTATTTGATTAAAATTTTTGGTTTAGGATTGGTTTTCCCTAAATTAAATGTAAAGTCGTCATTTTACCACTTAAACAAAAATGGCATCTCCTCCGTCTTCATTGATTCCTGTCTCCCTACCTTCTACTTTTCTTTGGCCTCTTCTCTCCTGGGTCAAAGTACCTTTGTTCTCCTTAATTGTATTTTGTAATCCTTACTTTCCCTTCAGTTTCTCCTTTCCATTTCCAGAATATAGTCGTTGTTAACCCCTTCTGTCAACATTTTTGCAGAAGGAAAATCGTCTAATCCCAATCATTATCATAGCAGCATTAGGATGGCACCGTATGAGGCGTTGTATGGCAGAAAATGTCAATCACCTCTATACTGGGATGAGGAAGGTTTGAGAATGATTAAAGGTTCAGAACTGATACAGGATATTGTAGAGAAGGTGAAATTGATCAGAAGTCGAATAAAAGTAGCTTAGGATAGACAGAAAAGCTATGTGGATCATCATAGAACGGATATGGGATATAATGTTAGGGACAGAGTCTTTCTGAAAGTGTCGCCTTGGTGTGGTGTACTAAGATTTGGTAAAAAGGGCAAGTTGAGCCCTAGATACATTGGTCCTTATAAGATCCTTGAGAGGATTGGACCTTTAACATATATGTTAGCTTTTCCTAATGAGATGTCTCAATTGCATAATGTGTTTCATGTGAGTATGTTAAGAAGATACATATTTGATCCTACTCATGTATTACCGACTCAATATATTGAGATTGATAACAATTTGAGTTATATTGAGGAACCAATCATGATGGTGGGTTATAAGACAAAGAAGTTGAGAAATAGAGTGATTCCATTAGTGAAAGTCCATTAGAGAAATCACTCGACTAAGGAAGTAACATGGGAAACTAAGGATCATATAAGGTGATAGTATCCCCACCTATTCGAATCATCACGTACGAATTTCGAGGACAATTTTTGTTAGGAGCGGATAATTGTATCATTATGTTACTTGAATTAAGGTTAAAATATTGTTTATTAGAGATTAATGAGAAATTAGGAATCATAATTCATGCTTATGCATAATGTGACATACACATACACGATACTATTGATCTTGCACATTACAATTATTTATACATTCATTCATTGACATTTTTTGGGTATAATTGATCCTTTAAAAAATGCAATTCAAATGTGAATTGTGAATTATTTGAGCTAAAAATTGATTTGGAGAATATTCTGATTATTTTAAAATTTTTGGTGAATTTTGGGAAATTTCTAAAAATTTGGGATATTTTTGGATTAGGAAAACTAAGCAAAATAAATAGACCAGTAAATTTGTGACATGTGGCAGTATTGTATGGTGATACGTATAAGAACATGTAAAATGCCACGTACTGTACGAATTTGGTGTAGCATTCCTCTGTTAATGTTTCTTCATACCGAAGGTATTGTTAGTCAAAAACAAACTAAAACATCGAGCTGTTCTGTTTGTTCTTATTTTTCTTTAACCATCAAAAACTCCAAAGCTGAACCAAGTAAGCGATTTTGGTAATGATTTAATGGTATTTTGGTGATGTTAAACTTGAATGAATTGGTTATGATAAATGATGTAACTGGAAATAATTGCCGAAATGAATATATGCATACTCTGTTTTTGGCTTACAGAAAAACAAATATGGGTTGTTTTACTGTTTACGTGTGAATCTAAGGAGTATGTATGAATATGGATTTAAATGAGTTTAATGACGTGAAATGAAGATTTGGATAAAGTCGTGTAAGGTGAGAGTAAAAAAAATGTAGGTCATTACTGTAAATGGATGAAGAAATACGTTTTACATGTTTTAAAAGAAGTTGAGTTTAAACGAGTTTGATAATAAGGAATGAAAGTATAGGTGAGGTCATTATATAGAGTAGAAGTTATAAAAATACAGTAGAGAGAGAAAATGTATGTGAAGTTTCGGTTTTGATCAATTACTATATAGGCTTGCATTTGATGTGTTTAGAGTTTGTACTAGGTACAGAAATACAAAAAAAATGAAATGAGTTTAGAATGGAAAGAAAGAGTAGAAATGTGAAAAAAAAATTCATCAGATGAAAGTAGTTAGAGAATAAAATGCAGAAACCGGACGTTGCATGTACAATAATCGGATTTTGATGTTTAAGTGTGAACCTGCCCCTGCCCAGGGCCCACTATAAGAAAGAGCCCTATCGTTTAATGTTTTGGTTAATTAGCAATTGTCAGAGGTCCACACTCTTCTTAATGGAGAGGTAATGTAACATCTCGTTACCTACGGGGAGGCTAGAATAGTAAATAAGAGTAATTAATGAGAGCTTAGAAATGCATTTTCATGCTCATACATAATATGACATACACATACACACGTGAGTAGTGAAATTTTTACACATGAAAAAAATTGTACATGCATTCATGAATAATTCTTAGTATAATTGGATTGAGTTGTGATTTTTGAGAATTTTGTTATTGATTAGTGGATTTGTAATATTTTAGAATTTTAGTGTTAATTTTTGGAATTTATGGAGTATAATGGAAGATAGGAAAAAGGAATCAAAAGAAGTTTGGAGATAATTAGATTGTAAAGAGGAGAGCTAAATGGAGTTAATTTCAAAAGAAACTAAGTTAGAACTTAGGCATTAGGAAAGTGACAAGTGTCACTTAATTAAGTTGCTTTTATAATTTGTTAGAAGTAAGTTCGAGTTATCTGAGAGTTAAAAAGGGGTTCGTTTTTTCCTAAGTTCTTTCCTTATTATCACCTTCTTCGAATTTTCTTCAAGAAAACACAAAGTTTTCCATCAAAATCCTTCTGAGGGATTTCTTTACTTTTCCTTTTTCCTAAACCCATCCCACCTTGCTATTATCTATTTTGTCCTAAGGAAAACCAGAAGTTGGTTATTTTTCTTAGTGAATATGTAATTTTTCATGGAGTTAAGGCTTGAAGATAGTTGAAGCTTTTCGAGTTTTCAACAAATAGTGAATAAATTTGTTAGAGTGATGGATTTTTGAAATAAATTTGATGAATTTATTGTCAGTGCATGATCATGGCATTTACGTATATATATTATGAATACTGTTTTGATGGATGAAAAAAATTTGATTATAGTGTTATTTAGTTTTTGATGGTTTTTTAGTGATCTAATGTTGTGGAAATAGTTTTTGGAGTTGAAATAGCAATGGAATGGTGTATAGGATTAGTGTAGAAAATTAGATATGGAAAGGTGATATATGCTCTGTTCTTCACTGTACATATATATGTGTGTGTGTGTGTGTGTTTACGTGAGTTCCATAAAGATGATCAAGAAAATGATTTGTGAGTTGAAGAGTAGTTGTAAAGTGATGGTCTGAGATGGGAATGAGTGTATGAATGAAAGTTGAATAGAAAATAGTGAATGTGAACAAAAGTTTAAAATACAGAGAAAGGTGTAGAACATGAAGAGTGGAATAATGAGGTCTATTTCTTTTTTTATGATTTTGAGGATTTTGACTAAATTTGCATTTTTAGAGGTAGAGTGAATTTGTGATGAATGAGTTTGATGGAATGGAGTGGAAATGACTAGAATAAAAATAGAAGTGTTGGTTTTTGAAAAAAAAAATGGAAGTCTGAAAATTTTGGAAATGAATAGTAGGAGAGAGTTAAAATTTTGATCTAAACTTTGGTGAATTTACTGTACTGATCTAGGAATATGTTGACAAAATGATCATCATGAAAGTTGTATATCTATCTTTTAGTTTTCCATTAATATAAATTTTGTAAATTTTGGAGTTCTGGATCAAAAGTTATGGAAGTTTGAAGTTAAGATGTAGATGGAGAAGAAGAAGTAGTGCACGACAGTGACTTTTGAGGTTCAAAATGGATTTTCACCATGGTGCATAAGCACAACGGTGACTTTCAAGGTTAGAGAAATGCACTGTCATGAATAAGCACGACGGTGACTTTGGATTTGAAGGGTGATTTGCACCCTCGTGCTTAAGCACGATCGTGCATTTGGGATTTTCACTTTTACTGAATAGTCTTTCTTCTTTTGATCATAACTTCTTCTCTAGACCTCAAAATGACTTGATTATTAAACAATGGATTCTTAAGAAATTTAGACATTTGTATCCCTATCCATAAAAATTGGTAGCATTATGAATTGAATTGAAAAAGATTGATCAAATCAAAGTGTGGAATCTGTTGGAACAGTGAAATAGGATTATGTTACTGAACACACTTCAGTATTTTGATTATATCTGGATCTATAGGATTTCAAATGAGATGGTTTTTTGTTTGGAGTAAACTATATATATAAGGATACAAATCATATGAAGAAGTCTAATTTGGATTTAGTCTCTAAGATATTGAATTTCTGGATGGAAGTGGTGCATAGTACATTATTTTTAGACATGGACAACCAGATAATGTTTGAGGCATATCTTCCAAATTGCTGAACCAAATTAAGTGATCTTGGTGTCAATAGAAATATAAAACATTGAGTAACACTTTAATAGAAGAGAGTAATACCAAATTACATCATTTTCACCTTCTAATTGAACATGAACAGTAGATCCGAATGGGGTGTCTTGGAAAACTCTGAAGTGATTCAATGAGAAATGAATTGTGCTTTTAATGGTTTTAGTGAGACATAAGCGTAAGTATAAGCTATACTTAGATGAGTTTTGGTATGAGAATGATTTTTGTGATGAAATCAATGGTAAGATATCTGGGATTATGATGAACATGTATTGTACATATTTCATTTCACTCATGTGCATTATGAAACACTCATGATTGTACAAATTGTGATGTATGTGTGTCTTGCATAAATGGGTTGTGCAGGTTAAATGTCTGCATTCAAGCATTCTCAGAATTTGGAAGCAAATGTTAGTCTGGAGCGTAATGAGTAGACCTAGATAGTCTCATTCCATTATTTGTTTTGTTTGATTTTTTGGTATTGATTGATTTTTGAATGATTATGTTAATGTGATTGATTGTGTTGGTTTTCGGACAGAAGGTCCGATGGATGTGTTGTATGAATGAAATATTTAAGTGCTCATTGAATATGAATTGGATGAACTAAGTGTATGTAATTGATTGTTAAATGTGTTCTAAAAGTGCATTTACATATGCAGGAAAGTGTGATTTTCAATTTTAATGTTGAATGCCGGATTAAGGCCCAATGATATGGGAAAGCGATTGAATGAGATTATGCAAATGTGAATGATGCATTCCATTTTACGAATGCATAAAATATAATGTCTGTTGTGACCAGAGTAGCCACCGATCAGAGCTAAAAGCTCAACGAGTAAAAATGAGCTTCGAGCTCAAAAGTGAATCAAAGCCTCAGACTCAACGTTTAATGAGCCTTGTATCCTCTAAGCGGATAAGAGACAGTTATCAATGAGCCCTATATGGTACAGTTTAGGTACTCGATCATAACAAAGTAACAAATTAAAAGTGAGTTTCATGTGCATTGCATATGCATAATATGAGTGACTAAATTGTATTGAATGTGAAGTGTGAAATGTGAAATGATGTTATTTATGTGTTATGTGATTGGGTGAGCCATCGATGATGGTCACTCATTGAGTTCGCAAAACTTACCTAAAATTTGCAAATATTTTTAGGATTCAGAAAATACACCGTTAGGCAATGAGAGTATACATACAGCATACAAGTGAAGGATAGAGGTTGGGATCAGTTCGCGTCTGCATTGCATTTCTTTATTTTGTATTGAATTATATATTTTGCAACTTTTTGTATAAATTCGTATTCCAAAACGACTAAAGTGTTTTGTATTTGTGAAAAGGCCCAAATGGCCATTGAAAATTTTGTTGATTGAAAATGTTTATGAATGAAAGCAGACCCGAATTGGTTATTATTTCTACACATTTATGTTTGTGGTAAAAAATGTACTAAGTTTTGACTGGTAGAGTATTCTAGCATGCCGCCCTTGTGGGCACAGACTCAGATATCGCCCACGATGTTGGGTTCGGGTCCTGTGGGAGTGGGGTGCTACAAGTCAAATGGTGGTGGTGGTGACCAGCAACAACCACTGGAAACGACAAATCGACGATTGACATTTTTGTCAGTTTTTCTCCTCAATTTTTTCAACGATTCTAGGAAATGGGTATGATTGTGACAGGCTCGTCGAGAGGAAGAGATTGCTATATAACACTAACTGGTTTGAGTAACCGATGGTGAAGAATGGTTAGAGAGAGGGAATTTATGAATAGTAACTTTTAGGAGGGTTAAAATGAAATTATGAGAAAATGGGGAAAATAAGAAGAAGTCTCTTATATATATATATAGCATACGGGATGTTACAACTATTTACTTTATGTCCAATTTTTAGAGTGTTTTAGTTACAAATTCCTTTAGTGTTAATAACCATATGTTTTTTAACCTATACATGAAAAATCTTGCTCTTTTCTTAGAGTTCTCGCTTTTGGATTTGCTTGAAGAAGGTGAACCAAATGGAAAACTAGAAAACAGTCTAATAGCTGAAACTCATGTTGCATTTTCAGTTGAAGGTATGATTTTGTTGTCTTAGAACAAGAAGACTACTTTTCTGCTGAACAAATGTTTGAAACTTATGTTGGATCCTCATGTTGTTGTTTTGCAAGTCAGGTTTGGGTAAAGTGGGAGCAGAAACGCTTGTTCACTCACAACCTAACAGGTAATTTACTTTGTTGAACATATGAGATTTAGTGATTATCAGATATAGTTTCAATAAATGAAGTTTGATAGTAGTTGAGATAAATGTGGATTTGTTGCAGTCATTATTATGTTTCTCAAATTTAGTTTCATCAACTAAGTTTGATAGTAGTTGAGATAAATATGGATTTGTTGCAATCCTTACTGTATCAACTGAAGTATATTGTAGGTGCCATTATCTGTTGTAGAAAGTTGCATTAATTTTGTGGAGGCTTAGCTACTCTTTGTATTTATTGCATTTAACACCATTTATTACTCCCAATTGCCCCACTGTCTCTTTTCACCTTTTAAATAGAAAAACTCAACATAATCTTACATTACAACATACTTATACGCAAAACTCTCCCTATATTTCACTGATATGTAGAGTGAAGAACGGTACAACAGTTCGTCAATTGAATTTTGACTAAGGACGTCTTCTTTAGTAAGTTAATTCTCTCTCTTTTTCCTATTAGCCACCATTGTTAATTGTTCTCCTTCATCATTGTTAGTTGTTCCCTGCCAACAGTTTTCTTTAGGTTGTGTGACTTATGTTATTTGGTACGTTATAAAAATAGAATAAATGAAGATAAACGGATTAAGCTGGAAAATTGTGATTCTGATAATGGCTACAGGAGATCGAAAGGAGAAAAAAGTGCTTAAGTGTTGAGTTTTAATAGTTTTATAATGTCTGTAATCATAACCTTTGTGTTTTAATAGTTTTGATATTCCTATTTATATAGAGATTAGTCTTCCAAATATTCATACTGTCAAACAAAACACACGAATATTTTGTTTTAGTTGACAAACACTCATGTTTCTGAAATGTTGTATCAAACTTTATAAATTTCTTATTTGCAGTAAATATGCAATCCTAAAAGGACACATCGCATGAATATTTTTTTTATTTGATGCACACTCATGTTTAAGATGGTTTTCTCTAGACATTTTATTCTTCTCCGAATCTTGATAATAGAGTTTCGTGATAATGCATTAAAACTTCATTATTTAATATTTACAAATTTATATTTATCTTTTTCTAATATTATTTAATTATTTAATAGTTCTTTTGTTACCAAAATGAAGTAATATTTTCTTAAATTATTATATATAAACAAACAGTAATTTAGTAGACAAATATTTAATAAATTTCTTATTCATAGTAAATATGCAATCCTAAAAGGATGCATTTGTACGAATACTTTTTTTTTATTTGACTCACACTCATATTTCTAAAATTGCTAATCAAATTTATCAAACAAAAAGGTACCATTATTTTTTATAATGACCTTGTTAATTTAGTTTCTCCTATCATTCCACTGAAGCCTAACTAATAGCTATTTTGTTTTATCTTTGGCTCTCTTGTTTTTATCTTTTTTATTTTCATGTTTAAGAAGGTTTTCTCTAGATTTTTTATTCTTCTTCAAATCTTGTTAATATGGTTTCATAAGCATGCATTAAAACTAGATTTAATAGTTTTTCTAATATTATTTAATAGTTTTCTAATATTATTTGAGAGTTTTTCTAATATTATTTAATTATTTAATAGTTCTTTTATTGCCAAAATGAAGTAGCATTTTCTTAAATTATTAGATATAAACAAACAGTAATTTAATAGAAAATATTTTTATAATATAATATTTTAAAAATATATTGTAATAAAATTTTATATAATTTTTGAATAATATTCACAAATTAATTGAATTACTCATTTTAAATTAAGAAATCAAATGATTTTAAATTAAGTAATTAATAAAAATATATCGATGATAAAAAGTATTTATATATTTATTTTATTGGAATAGTCTAATTGCAACTAATTTAAGTAACTAACTAGTGAAATCAATTGCAAATTGATTAACTATTATATAATCTTCTCTCATCTTATATGATTACATGACATCATCCCAAAAAGGAAACAAAGGAGAAAGTCAAGGGGGAATGATATAGGTAGGGTTCGTTGGCCAAAAAAAAACACTTCTTATCTCTTGTGACATTTGTAATCAATCTATTTAAAGAAGTAATGGAAAACGTGGTGGAATTATTTGTCAAAGGATATCATGAAAGAAGGTGGAGGAGAATTTCACAAAGAGACCAACTTATAATGGGATAAAACCAAGCTTAAAAGTAAGTTTGATTGGATGAAAACTAGATGGAGTCTTTGGAAACAGTTGAAAGGAAAATAAACGGGATTAGGATGAGACTATAACAAAGGAACAATTGTTGTAAGTTGGGAGTGGCGGACTTTGAAGATTAAGTTTAGCCCATTTTAAGTTATTTTTCCTTTACTTTAATGATAAATAGTTAGTTAACCATAATTTAATTATTTTTTTAGGAGAACAACAATTTTAAAAGATTTAAAGAGGAAGGGCTTTTGGGATGTTTGGTCCGAGGAGAGATTACATTTTGTCCTGTGGTTGACCCTCCACAAGATCAACGAGAAGTTGAGGAAGTATATTTTCCTTCTCCACTTGATATTCATAATGTTTATCATCAATTGCCAGGCTATCATAATTATGAGAATATAGATGAGACTAGTGGTTTAAACAATTATCATTTCACTAGTGATTGAGAAGAGGTTTAGAGAGAAACTACCCCGATCCTTGTATCTACTCCTTTTGCCACCCCTTAAGCTTCACATGATGAAGGGAGTGAGAGAAGAAGATGCAAAAGAGTTTTAGAGAATGATAGTTCACAAAGCAACAAGAGTGCACAAATTGATTCCACTAAAATAATAGGAAGATCTGCAGCAATGTATAAGAGACTTGATGATATGATGCAATTGATTCAAGAGAGACAAAGTGCAATAATGGAGATGAATACTTCTATTACGAAAATTTTGAGCACGATGAATATTGGTGCATCACAGAGTACTGATGTAGGTGCGTCACATCATGATGTTACGAATGCTTAGCGAAAACTATGTACTTTGCTTGGTTTAGAGTCTGGGACCCTTGAATTTTACTTTCCTTGCATGTTGATTAAAGATTTGCAAAAAAGGGACATTTTTTTTTCAGTTTATCAGATGATACAAATAGAGTTGAATATATAAATTTTATGAATGAGTATAAAAAATAAAAACATTAAACATAGTTTCTATTTATGCATTACTATGTTTAGTTTATTGTTTTTATTATTAATGCACTTATGTTAACATGGTATGTTTTAAGACATTATGAACTTGGTTAACTTATAATATGTTATCTTGTTAGTAATCTATAATTTTATTATGTGTTATATTACTTATTTATTTATATTTATAAATATAAGTGTTTTGTTTATTTAGAATATAATTTTACTTGTTGATTTGTAGGTATGGATGATAATGTTATGCAAATTATGCAACTTCTGCAAATTAAGTAAAATTTAGACAATGAGAATGAGTTATGAGATTCGGTGGCATATGTAGTGGGTTACATGGGTGTGTATTTTTTCAATCACATATACAAGGAACCATGCATGACTTCCTATCAAACATAAGAACTATGGATGAATGAATTATTGAATGATAATGAAAAATGATGTTTTAATAAATTTAGGATGAATCAAAATACATTTCATCAATTATGTATGGTTTTGGAAAACAATTATGGTTTGAGACCTTCGGATAGGATGTCTATTTTGGAGAAAGTCGGTTTATTCATGTATGTCCTAAGTAAAGGTTCTCCTAATAGAGATACCTAAGAGTGCTTGCAACATTAAGGTGAAACTATAAGTAGAGTTTTTAAAGAAGTTTTAAGTGCCATAGATGGATTTTTAAGGGATATACTCGTACCAAAAGATCCCGAATTCAAGGAGATTCCACAAAAAATTACCAATAATGCTAGATATATGCCACATTTTAAGGTAATTGAATATGTTTTTCCTCCCCTTCATTAAATTTTTCATTAAAAATGTTGTTTTATCATCTTATGATCATTGGTTTATATTAGGATTGCATTGGAGCTATTGATGGTACACATATAACGGTAGTTGATGTAGAGGAGGATTAAATGAGATATAGAGGACGGAAAGGAATAATGTTTACAAATGTATTGGCAGCATATGACTTTGACTTACTATTTATGAATGTTTTAGCGGGTTGGGAGGGATCAGCACACGATTCTCATATTTTTCTTGATACAATCGATAATTCGAGACTTAAATTTTCAAAACCACCAATAGGTCATTTTAAGATTTGTAGGATTTGCTATTCATGATTTAGACTTTTTATGATATCATCTATACTAATGATATTTCCTTTATAGACTCTCAGGTAAATATTACTTGGTTGACAAAGGCTATCCGAAAAGGGAAGGATATTTGACACCTTACCCAAAGACAAAGTATCAATAATTGGAGTTTCGTGATACAAATCCAAGAGGATCTCGAGAAGTTTTTAGTCGAGCTCATTCATTATTGAGAAGTTTTATTAAAAGGGCTTTTGGTGTTCTTAAGGCTCAATAGAAGATATTGGAAAAAATACCTAAGTATTCATTGATGGATCAAAATAGAATAATTTGTGTAGCTTTTGTTTTGCATAACTATATTAGAAGACGAACAATTGGCAACTTGACTTTTAACATCATCGATCAAGATCCTAAATTTATACCTCCAGATGTATTTCAAGAAGTTAAATTTAACTCTATGTAAGAAGGTGTTACAAAATAGAGAACTCGGGAGATGATAACTATTTATGATAATACTGTTTCTAGTTTAATGACAGTTTGACATTGTTTTTAAATTGTTGTAAACCTTTGCTTTAAATGAATTGCGTTGTTAAACTTCATTTGAATTGTTATATTTTATGTTTGGATATATCATCATCATCATCATTATATGTTTTATGATGTTTATTAAGTTATAAACTTAATTTTTGTAAAATTAAATATCTAAAATCTAAATTCGTATAAGAATATTTAACGAAATACTAAGATATATTATATTCATGCCCTTAAAATTTTTTTTAAATCATGTCCTCATAAGTTATTTTAAACAACTGATGTGATTTGCTGGTTAAATTAGCTGATATAATAAGTTATTAGTTAACCGCTAATAAAATCAACTAACAGCTAATGCAATCCGCTATTTGCCAAATAGGCCCAAAGAAGTGTTGAATCCAAATCTTTTGTTCATTATTAATCTAGATTGCTAATGAGCCTATAAATAGTTTATTCCTAGCTTTCAATGGCATCTTTTCTAGTTTTTGGGCTTCTCATAGCAAGCTTATACCTGCATTCCTCCACCATTTATTCTCTTATGTGCCTTCATTTATATGTTTTCTCAGGTCATCGTATGTGTCAAAGTCAGTAATTCATGTTAGAGTCGACACTCAAAATTGAGGAGGCATATGGTAGAATTAGATTGAGTGATCTAGAATGAATAAGGGTTAATTTTGTCACTCCCTCTTTACATCATTGTGAGATGCCCTCGGATATTTAAGTGGACTTATTTCAACTATGATAGTTTCAAGTATGAAATAGGATTTCCCTTAAATAATTTTTGTCTTCAAAACTTAGAAGAAACATATATATATAGTTAGTTAGTTTCACCCTTTGTTAAAACGTTTTTTTTTGTTTCAAGTGATATGTCATCTATGAAATATAGATCATATGATAGACATGTTCAAGTTTATATATCAAATTTATCTCTTAAGTAAGCTCTCAAATTAGTATAATTTGAACATCATGACTAGGATGAGTATATCTATGTCTCTAAAGGGAACCCACATGTAGAGGAATATGATTTTTTATTCTTGGCCTTAAAGGATGAGAATGAGTATAGGTTGAGTCAAATCTGAAGTGAGGTCGATTAGAGATTTATTAAGAGACAAAGATTATACTCTTTCCGTGCCTCTAATACATAGGCTTTGTTAAGTCATAGGAATCCACTTCCTCTTAAAGAATTGTTATTTGAGGAAGAATTATTGTTAGAGGTTAACATTATTAATCAACAAATATGCAAATCAATATTTTCATATAATTCTCATTTTTATGTTGACCATCATTATCTCTTCATTAATTTTTTAAGGATTGGGCTTTACATAAGCTTATGTCTATCATTTGCAATAAGAAAAGTGTTTCCAATAAGAGCAAGAAGCAAGGGTAGTGGGAGTCATCAAAAGACTTGCAAATTATTAAGTCTAACCCTATCATTGAGGTGATGTTGATGATGAACTAACTAAAAAGGACCCACACCTATACATACCAGTGCCAAGCCCACAATATTAAAAGGTGTAAGTGCTAACGAGAAATATAAGAATCTTGATAAAAAAAGTCTTCGCCTATAAGTGGGATATTATGCCCAATGATTTAATTTTAAGAAAGACATGAATGACATGCAATGGTTCAAAGCTTGGTTCGGCCTAGAGATTGAAAGACCTGAGCATAAATTCTTTGAATATGTTATATATGTAATTAAAGTAAACATCAATAACATTAACAACACAACAACAACATTTTAATTACAAATTCACTAATATGTAGAGTCCATAGAGGTCCAAAAGTACATAGTCTTACTCTTAACTAATAGATAGGTTATATTTGATAGACCATACAAAATTAAAAAAATTGTAAGAAAAATAGTCAAATATATAAATAAATAACTACATAAATGTAAAAACTCAAATTCAAATAATTAAAAAAATAAAACCAGAATATGAATAAAAATAAGTCAATAAATAAACAAACAAGAAAGAAAACAAACAAATAAATAAATAAACAAGTAATTGAAAAAGAAAATATGAAATAAATAAACAATTAATTAAATGAACAAGTGGTACTAGCAAAAGTATTTAGGTTAAATAAAAGACATAAGAATCGAAGGAAAATGTTCAAAAGACTATGAAAAGAGAAGGACCTCACTATATATGGTCCTCAACTTATGTCTTAGTTTGCTAAAGTTTCTTATTATGGGCCAAGTCCGTAGTAAGCTCTAGTAGAGTTATATCATTCCTAATCACTTCCCTCAAATTCTTCTTAGGTCTTCCTCTGTTGGACCCTGAAAATATTTTTCTTTAAGTTAAGCATGATTTGAAATAGTTTTGAGGTTTAGATAGAATAAATTTTGAAGTTATAATTATGCCAAGGTTAGTAGGTTTGTGTTAAAGGAAAGGAGAGGTAAATATGGAAAGCCAAGTTTAATGAGGGGCAAAATAGGAAGAAAGACCAAACAAAAGGGCTTGAATTAGAAGAAGGGAAGAGAGTGTCATGAGAACCAAAGAGTGAAAAATGAAAATAGGAAAGAAGAAGAGAGGTTTCGGTGAAAAAGAAAAGAAGAGAAATCAAGTTTGTTAAGATAGCTTAACCATCTTTTCTTCTTTCTTTATTAAAGGAATGAGTTGTATTGAGGATGAAGGAGTTAGAGAGAAAAGAGGTTTATGTGGGAAGAAGATGGATTAGGAGAACCCAATTGATTTGAGGGTTTCTAAACTAGATCTTAGGTTTTCTAACCTAGATGGATTATGGGTAGGTTAGATTTGAGTTTAATTTGTGTTTGTTGAAATTTTGTAATTTTTGAAGTTTATGAATTTTATTGGAATGTTGTTTTGAATGGAACCTTGGTTGTCTAAGGAAACCAAGGGAATCCTACTCAAGAGCAAGGGGAAAGACAGGCTTGATTTAGATTTCTGTAAGCTAATTAGGTGGGTAATTTATTTATGGTTATTGTGGGATTAGGCAAATTCTTGCTTATGTGTGTGTATGTTGTGTGATTAGGCAAATTCTTGCTTATGTGTGTGTATGCGATTTCTCGAAACGGATTTGCTTGAAATTGAATTGTTATGACTTGATTGAAAATGCATGTTGCATTGTGATTATGTTATACCTCGAAAGAGGTTATAGCATTTTGAATTAAATGAAAAGAAGAAAGGCATGAAATTATGAGCATATGACACCACGATTTTGAGCATGATTATGTGCTTTTGTTTGGGTGAGAGTGGAACTATTCTGTTTATCACGTTCACGTTGACCAGAGCCTTCTCCCGGCTGCCCACTTGTGGTATACGAGTTCCGAAATTAGACTCATTCTGTTCATGGGGTAAACTTTGGTTTCTCCATTCTGTTTCCATGGAACCCTCGAGCCATTTGTTGTGCATTACATCTTTAATTTGTCAAGTATGGTGCATCATTAAGTGTTATGTTTAATGGTTGAAGTTTATGCTATGTGTTATAAGTTTGAGTTAAATTGATCAAATGCTTAAATTGCTTGACTAAATTGAAGGCTGCTAGAATTATTGAATATATGCATATATATATACATATGCTTGAATTTGTGGTTAATTTCTAATGGATATGAATATCTTAGCTACTGAGCTGTGTAGCTCACCCCATTATTCTCTCCTCAGGTGCAGAACAAAAAGGTTAGCAATCCTTACACGGCATCGAAACCTCCAAGATATTAGAAACTTTCGTAACTAATTTAGTTCAATCACTTTTGGATAGTTTCATAAGCATGTAAACATTGAGCATGTTATATATGTTGTATTTTGGGTTAAACCCTTGCTATAATGTTATTATGTAATTAAAGTTATGTATGAGCTTTTGTTGATTTGGCAAATGAGTTTAGAACTGAAAAGTTCCTAAGGTGTATGTGCATGTTCTTTTGTAGTTGTACATTTAATAATCTAAGTCTTTTATAGGTGTATAAATTGTATACTAACGTCAAGGGAAAAACTAGACTAATTTAGGCTAAATTAGTCAAAGTTGTCTTCTGGAAGCTATAGCTTATCTTTCTAGCTTTCCAATAGTATGTAGTACGAAACTTTTGGATATCGGAGTCAAAAGTTATGGTCTTTATAAGTGGAGATGCTCAAAATTTTAGGACGTATTGTCTGATGACATCATATCATTTGATGACATTATATCATCTTGTGAAAACGCTTCATCTTGCAAGGACGCTTCATTTGGTGAGTGCGCTTCGTTTGGTGAGGGTGCTTCGTCTAGTGCACTATTCCCCTGATCCTATTGTCTACTCCCATTTTTGACCCTCTCGATGATAGAATTTATCTTCTAAGTTTTCATGAAAGTTATATATCTGGAGGTCCTCTTCGAAACCATTTAAATAAAACCTGAATACAAAATCTCTAGTGAAAGTTATGCTAATTGTTCCGAGATAGGTACAACGTGATGGAGAACATGAGCATGGTTGATTCTTTTGGCCATAACTTCATAACTCGAACTCCTAATTAAGTGATTCTTGAAGCAATAGATTCCTGACACATTTTTCCTATCTCTCAATAAAATTTGCTACTTTTGGGGTCAATTTGAAAGAGATTGATGAAAGGAAAATGAGGGATCGGTCGGAGGGGCATAACTAGATTATAAACACACTTGGGATTTTTAAGTATATCTTGAGCTATAGAGCTCTGAATGAAAAGGTTCTTCTTTCAAAATAAACTAGAGGCATAGAGCTACATTTGACTTGAAGAAGTCAAATTGTGATGTTGGTGATGGACTGCTGTGTGCAAGCCACCCTTGTGAGATGACGACAAAGTGAGGGCTCATTGGAATAACCTTACAAGGAAATCCACTCACACGTTTTATCTCCGAAACCATAGTTGGGCTTTGACAACGGGACCCAACATCTTGTGGTATTAGAGAGAGAATGTTGGGTTCCAAAAATAGGGTCCAGCGTTGTTTGGTATCAGAGTGATTGTTGGACTTTAAAAACGAGATCCAACATCTTGTAGTATCAGAGCGCTAGGTTTTTCCTAGGCTTAGAATGCATAGTAGGATAAATTGCTGTGTTATGTGATTACTTGTTGGATTGTGAATTGATTGAATTGCATTAAGTGACATACATGTCATGCATACATGTAGGGATTAGGATTTTAAAATGAAATGTAGCTAATCATTAGTGTTTCCATTGAATGAGTAATATGCCACCTCGTAGAAGGACACGAGGAGTTCTGCAAGGATCGGTTGCACCTAACTCTCCAAGAAGAGAGGAGAGTACTGATGAGTCAATAGGCCCAGGAAATACTGAGGCTTCTGTAGGGCAAGGTAGTGAGTCCATTCGATCATAGATGTGGGAGTCTCCTCTTCCGCAGGAGCAAGTGCCTATTCCATTGGATCTGAGAATGTTTAAGCCATTTGCTCAAGCCATGGGCCAAATGCCGCAATCTTCTCCTCCGGCCCCAGTCAAGAAGGGAAAATAGTTTGATAAGCTTAGGAAGTATAGGGCACTGGATTTCCATAGGAAAACGGATCCAGAAAAAGCCGAGACCTGGTTGAGAAAGACCGAGAGGATACTAGATTAGATGGAGTTTGAGGATGATGAGAAAGTCGTGTATACTGCGAGCTTGCTACAGGGATATGCTCTGCATTAGTGGGAGAGTGTGCCAGGGAGTCAGATGAGACCATCAGTGCTGGTATGGAAGGACTTCTAAGTTGCTTATAAGAAGAAGTACCTGTCTGAGGTGTACATTCAGCAGAAACAGAGAGAGTTTCTGAGTCTCACCTAGAGGGAGATGACGGTGAGTGAATATGAGTGCCAATTTACACAATTGACCCGATATATAGCCGAGTTAATGATGAGCGAGGCGGCTAAGTGTCAAAGGTTTAAATCGAGGTTGCATCTAGCCATCAGAGAGAAAGTGGTGGTGCATAATTTTTGTGATTTTCAATAACTGGTTGAAATGATTATGAGGTTGAGAACATTGAGAACATAAAAAGCACCGTGAGTAAAAAGAGAAAAGGGAGAGAACAATTCAAAAGGAGAAGTGGTACTTCTATGCCTGAAAGGAGTGCCAAGACTTTCCTTGTGCAGTCTGAGGAGAGGAGCAGTGGGGCAAGTAGGTCCAAGTCGATGAGGACTTCTACTGTCTCTCATCAAGCCTCAACGAAGGGAGGCAATAGAGGAGGAGAAAGGGATAAGTCTTCTGTACCTAAGTGCGATCATTACGGTAAGTTCCATTGAAGGGAATGCTATAGGCTGATTGGAACTTGTTTCAAGTATGGAGAGAAGGGGCACATGGCTAAATAGTGTTCGAAGTATGCAAGAAGAGAGGGAGTATAGATGTAAGCTTCAAAGAGAGCTGAGATAATGGGGCATAAGGCTGCAACTGAAGTGGGCAGCTCTGATGTAGTTAGGAGGGTGAATCCTCTAGGAAGACCAAGGGGGCAAGCACCAGCTAGAGTGTTTGCAATGACAAGGAGGACATAGAGACTGCTCCAGAAGTTGTGACCGGTATGTTTAAATTATTTGATGATGATGTGATTGTTTTGATTACTGGGTTTTACCCATTCTTTTATTTCATCGGGTAGAACTGTGTATGGTAGAGATTTGAGCTCATTGGATACTCCTTTGATGGTGAGTACTCCAATCGGCCAGTATATTATGACCAGTCAAGTTTATAGAGCCTAAGAGATACATATTGATGGGGGGCACATAGTGGTGGATTTAATGCCATTGAAGATGGGAGGATTAGATGTAATTTTGGGTATGGATGCCTTAGAGAAATATAATGCCAACTTAGATTACAGACAGAAGACAGTGGAGTTTGAGTTGGATAATGGAAGAAAGGTGATGTTTATAGGAGATAGAAAATTTAGCTCATCGAGGATTGTTTTAGCTTTAATGGCAGAAAAAATGGTGAGGAAAGGGTGTGAAGCATTTTTGGCTTATATGATAAACACAAGGGCAGGTAGAGGGAGGTTAGAAGATATACCAGTGATCATTAAATTTTAAGATGTCTTTCTCGAGGAGTTACCAGGACTACCATTACATAGGAAAATTGAATTTCCCATTGAGCTTCTTCCAGGCACAACGCCAATTTCGATTTCGCCTTATAGAATGGCTTCGGCAGAATTGAAGGAGCTTAAGGAGTAATTGGAAGATTTGTTGAAGAAAGCTTATATTAGGTCGAGCTCTTCACCTTGGGGAGCTCCTGCCCTTTTTGTGAAGAAGAAAGACGGATCATTGAGAATGTGTGTGGATTATAGGAAGCTTAATCATGTCACCATCAAGAATAAATATCCGCTCCCATGCATATATGACTTGTTTGATTAATTGTAAGGGGAAAGAGTCTTTTCTAAGATAGATTTGAGATCAGGTTACCACCAGTTAAGGATAAAGGAGTCGGATGTATTAAAGATTGCTTTTAGAATATAGTATGGGCATCTTGAGTTTTTAGTTATGCCTTTTGGGTTAACGAATGCACCTGTAGCTTTCATGGACTTGATGAATCGAGTCTTTAAGTCCTTCTTAGACCAATTTATCATTGTCTTTATTGATGATATATTGGTTTATTTTAAGAGTGACAAGGAGCATGAGGAACATTTGATGGTTGCCTTGGAGGCATTGAGGAAGAATAAGTTATATGTCAAATTTGACAAATGTGAATTGTGGCTAAAGGAAATGACATTTCTTGGACAAGTGATTTCAGAGCAAGGAGTACATGTGGATCCGAGAAAGATAGGAGCAGCTATGAAATGGGAAGCACTTAAGAATGTAGTTGAAGTGAGAAGATTCTTAGGATTGACCGTGTATTATAGAAGTTATGTGGAGGGCTTTTCTATAATAGCAGCTCCACTTTACAAATTGACAAGAAAGAATCAGAAATTTGTATAGACAGAGGAGTGCCAGAGTAGTTTTAAGGAATTGAAGAACATACTTACGACTGCATTGGTTTTGACTTTATCTTCGGGTAGTGATGGATATACAATGTTGGCCCTATATATATTTTTTATTTATAAGCATGATTAAATTAATTTTGGGGTTCTGCTAGATTGAATTGTGTTGGAGTTAATTAGCATGCTAATGTGAGTAAGATATTATGTTATAGGTTAAGGGAAATAAAGTGTTAGAA
>JANSVA010000218.1:51998509-52009381 GCA_025504915.1 Erythroxylum reticulatum | reverse complement strand
AGTTTCTTATTCTCATATTGTTTTGTTGGTGTAATTTGAAATGTTCTTTCTTTATCTTCATCTTTAAATACAAATATGAATTATATTCATATTAGCATTTGAGACTTCCTTCATAAGAAAAATAAAATAATAATTTTAATGGATATATCTTTAATTCTTGGTTTTATCTACAAAGAATTTTTTAGGAATTTTTTTTTGATAAAGCATGCCCACCTTTTTATTTATCAAAGTCGTTTATTGATAGTTGTTTTCACTAGTTCTTAATAGTTCATGCTCGCATCTTATTCATTATCCTTATATCACTACTTTTTATTTTAAACTTCCTACATGATTTGTAGCTTGTTAATTTATATTTAAACTTTCAACTATAAGCATATCTTAGTTTCAATCTCCAACTTGCATCCTGTAATATAAAACCCAGTTAAATTTTATTAATTAATAATTTATATCATAATAAAATAAAATTATTATAAATTATATGAATATTATGCACCCTATCAAGCAAGCATCTATTGTCATTAGTATCTTGATTCATTAGAACAAATCTCAAAACTTGTTAGCTCTATCTTAGAAAGCATGCATTTAGCTTATCTTGGAAAAGGTTAATATGAACAAGTCTATTATTATAACAAAATATTTATAGATTAAGGTTACATGTAAAAAAATTTAATTATAATAAAAATTTTATTTTCACATAAACTTAAGATCAATGAAGTATAAATAATGTCATTAAACTTCTATTTTCATACATGCATAAGATTAGTAAAATTTTGATTCCACTAAAATTCAAGACATATCCTATAATTTTCTACTTTATCTTGAATTCTTTATCATGTAATCAAGGAACACTCCATATCATAGAAGTGTGTAAAGACTTCAAGCTATGCGAACATTCATAAAGTTCAAACTATACTTGAACTTTTCTATGAATAACAACTTTGTCAATATATCTATTAAGTTATTAGTTGTGTCTATCTTTTGGGTAGAAAACACCTTATCTTCAACGATATCCCAAATAAAATTTAACGTGACATTAAAATGTTCTCATATTTCTTAATAGATAGAATTTTTAACCACACTTGGTGTAGAATTTTTAACCACACTTGGTGTACTCAAACTATCACAATAAATAATAAAGTTACATATGCCCACACTTAAACTATCAACAAGATCATGCAACCATATGCGTTCTTTAATCTCTTTTATTAATGACATATATTATGCTTATGTTGTAAATAATGCAAATATCGTTTAAAGTTGTTTTCTAACTGATCCCATGTCCAATAGGGTAAAGATAACTCATGTCAACAAACCTACTTCTAAAGATATTTCCACCATAATCAAAATATGTATTAGCCAACAACACCACTTATTGATTAGGGATTTTGTTAGGTAAAACAATTTAATTAGTTTAAATATTTAAGAATAAGGAAATAAAATAAAATTATTTTATTGTTGATTAGAATTGAGAATATGTTTATGTATTGACTATAATTGACAGTGTATGGGTTACAAATTGGTTTAATTGTATTGGGAATTGCATAATTATAGATTTTGTTATGTAAATGTGGACTGAATTGATAATAGACATATAGTTTGGAGACCCAATATGAGTTGTGATTATTGGTCGATATAAAAGTATTTTGTTTTTTCAGGATTGACCCTCTTCCAAAAGGGGGGTGTCCATTTTACAGGGGAAACTCTGCAGAATTTTCGAAGATGACATGTACGCCGAATGAGGCAGGAGCAATGACACAACGGTCGATGAAGGATTAGGGAAATCGGTTGCTTTGGTAAAGTTGGCAATTCCCCAGAGCTCATCTAGAAATTCACGTACGTATAGGTATTTAGGATAGGTTCATTTACTGAGCTTCTAATATGACAATATGTAAATTCCTTCTTATTGTGTTGTAGGTAAACCGTTTTCAAAAGTTTCATCTACAAGTTTAGCAATAGTGGAAACGCTGTGGCAAGAAGGTATTCAAAACCAAACACTTGAGGGAAGAACTTTTATTGTTTCCATTGGAGCGTTCAAATATGCCAGGAACCTTTTCGAGAATCCAGTCATCGGGGATTCATTTACCTTTACCGACTCTCATGTTACTTGGAATCCAAGAAAATAATTATATCATTGTCATGTATCTCTACAATACACTTGATTGTGCTTTAAACTAATTATATTATTGTACTATAACTGTAACAATTATTCTTATAACTAAATTCAAAGTTATGTTATTCAACAAATCACCTTATTTCCTTTTACGCATATTGTGTAAAATATTGGATTTGGATTCAAATTCTTATATTTCTACAAAATTCAATAAAACAAAGAATTTCAGGTAGAAATATGAGACCAAAGAGACAACGAGAGTTTATGCGGTCTAGGCTCAGAAGCATGTTCGGAGGGACTTACTGTGAGGGTGGCCCATTACAGCCTCCAGCTGCAACTGAGTCATCACCTCTACCTCTAACGCCTACAGTTATAGATATAGCATCACCTGCAACTGTTGTTCCTGTTATGTCCACTACTCATACATCATCTAATATAATTATAGGGGATGTAGGAGACAAGATCCACCCTGGATCTGAAGGACTTGATGGAAGAAAGTTTATAAAAATTATCAATCAACTATAAGTGAAATCGTATGAAACACTATATATATTTATCATTAACTTATAGGTTTAATTTTTTGTAAATTTATGAACTTATTTGTTCTTGTATTAGGTTGATTCATTCTGGACCGCATTCCAGACATATGACATCTACATTTAAGGAGAGGATTGATCCTGAGGGTTATGTATGGAAGAAGATCTCTCAGGCCACAAAGGCATTTTACTTTCAGGAGTTTGAGATACAATATGCAAATAATTTTCTTTTTTCTTTTTTTTGTATACATTAATAACACAAATATTAATATATTATAAGTTATCGAATTTATTCCTTTTAATTTCAAAAACATTTTTACTGGAATTCTGCTATTGACAGGATAATATATAGTGTATAGGAGTCACGAGCTCGTACACGTTATCGCGACTTTATTAATACGATACGCAAGGCTGGTGTACGACCCTCTTTTATTTCTGAGGCCATATGGATTCGTTGCCAGGAGTACTGGACATCACCTGAGGCAATGATCATATCGAGGCGTAACTCGACCAACAGACATGGTAGGTCAGGAGGAGACAGTCTTCCAGTTCATATGGGAGGATCAATTACCCACCACGAGCATACAAAGAGACTTGTAAGTATATAAATATTACACTTATATTCTCAATTTTTACTTTCCTATATTTCAATTTAAATTGATATATGAATGTTGTTATGAAAATGTGTAGTATGGATAATGATCATAGCTGTGTTGAGTAATTTAATACTGCCATGTATGGTTGTGTTGAGCAATTTGCTTTGTTGAACAGGGGGTAATATCATAAAAACTGAGGAGACTCTGCCGAAATTTTTATAAATTCTAGTTTAACTTTTAACATTTTATTGTTATGCAGGAAAAGTCTATGGGCGTTAGCCCTACACCCTGTCAGTTGTTTTTGCATACTCACACTAAAAAACATGACGGTGTGACATTCGTCAACACCCGATGTAGAGAGCTAAATGTATGTGAAATTCATGGTTTTGAATAATTATCATTTACTAATTATAATATAAGCATTGCCTCCTAATAGGACCAAATACAACAAACAATTCAGCCATAGTCTCAGGAAGAACAAGCTATTGATGAGAGCCTAGCATATTTTGATGCAGTGGGTGGTAGGGACAGTCATGGAAGGATCTTCGCCTAGGCTCATTTGCCAACACATTTTATTCACAGCCCTTTATGTCTAGTATAGCAGCATCTAGTTCACAGCCGATAGTGGAACATATCAATCACCTTGAGAACACAATGCAGACTTTGATGGATGTAATAAGTAAGCTCCAAAATGACATGGAGTATATGAGGGCAAGGGATAGAGACTCATACCATCCACGCTCACCAGGACAATAGGATTGTTGTTGTCATTTGGTTTTAATTTATGTACTATTTAATGTTTTAATTATCAGTTAAGGAATTTTTCTCCTTTATATGATCATTTAATTTTCTATTTAAACAAAATCAATATTTAAACAAATCAAAAATTATGAATGGATAATTTATAATTGTTGACATTGAAATCAAATTTGACGTCGATATTTTAAAAACAATTGTCATTCAACAAGTTATTTATAAAGAGTTAAAGGTGACCTCAGCGAGCATACAGGAGCTCTAGATTAAGCAATCAAGGATGCATTTCATTTACTGATGGAAAGGTTCCATTGCTAAATTATATTACAATTATCGATGGTTAGAAATAAATCATCGGCATTTGGATAATGTCAATTTACCGACGGTTTACGACAACTGTCGGTGAGGAGCGGCTAATATACCGATGGAAATCGTCGGGAGATTAGTAAGTACTTCACCAATGGTTATCGTAAACTGTCAGTAAATTATGTCGACGGATTCACTCATTCCATCCGTAAATATACAGATGAAAACTACATTCCATCAGAATAATTTACCAACTGTGGTTTAAACGATGGAAATCTCCGTCGGTCAATTCTGTCAGTAAAATAAATTACCGACGGAATTTCAGCGATTTCCATCGGTATTTTCTGTCGGTGAACTCCCATTTTCTTGTAGTGATAGCAAATAATGATAAATTAGAGGTTGAAGATTTGCTTCAAGTCTCTTTAATTTTTGATATTATTAAAGGCATAGATATGATAAAAACTTATATTTCCACATGTGATCATATTTGTGTTTGATGGGTTTTGACTTGCATTTTGATTTTTGATTTGTGCCTCTAAATTGGCTTTAGAGCCATGGTTATTTGGTGTGCAACTTGTGAATATCCATCTACATACTAAAAAAAAGATATTTGATAGCCATTAATAGTAAAAAAATATTAGAAATAAAAAATTATTATTTATAGTTGAGGACTTGAATCACTGTTCCATTAAATACTTTACTAGATTTAAAAGCAATAATTTGTTTAATATCAATTAGAAAGTAAGCATTATAAAGATGAGCATAAAGAGTTACATCTTAGCTTCTCCCAACATTATAGATTACATCTAGATAGAGATTCCTAGAGATTTTCATCTTATGCTGTTAATTACGAGTAATGGTCCTTATTTTGACCATTTACTTTTTGAAATAAATAAACTTAATACTCATGTACAAGAAGCCTAGATTGAAATAGATCTTGATAAAATAGATATAATTATATATTATTTACAGATTGTCATAAAAAGACTATAAAAGCAATTAAAGCCATGATGGATGAATCGGAATGAATATAGTACAGATGTAAAAAGCTCCAGATAGAAGTTCGTTTAGAAATGACCAGATATTTTAAAAATTATCATTTAAATGGCTAAAGATAAGCATCTAAGATTAAGACATGAAAGATAGAAATTGATTTGTAAGAAATTCAAAAAAAGATAGACTATTATGGAAATAGCATTATTTTCCATATAAAAAAACTTTTTAAAAATGGATTTGTGAGATATGATGAAAAAATAAAAAAAATTATATAGAGAATAAACCCAATAAAAACCCTATGAAAATAGATATTTAATCTAGTTTTAAAATAAAAATACCTCTTAATAATAGATAAAATGGAAAATTTTATACAAGAGTTAGATGAATAGATAGAAAATTTCAATTATCTCCATGCATTTTCTGTTTCAGGTCCACAATAACATTGAAAGTGAAGCTAGGCCGAGTACCCTCAGTCAACATCTACAACACCATTGCAGAGGCTCTATTTGATAAGCTTCTATCAGGTCTGCCCGACAGAGATCTGGAAGTAGTCAGGAGCAATCCACTTCAACAATTCCACTTAATATGGTCCGATCCCCTTCCCCAGAGCAAATTCCATCTCGACTTGTTCCACTTGAAAGTTGCAATGTTGACAAGTGAGAAAGTTATACAGTTATCAGTACTCACAACTAATCTTGCATGTCTGTACTTCTTGCCTTTGTCTCTGCTGTTTGTTTCAGTCATATTGGTCCTTTGGTTCTTTAGGAGGTTTCTTCTCCAGCTAAGGTTGTGATGTTATGCCATCTATGTAGCCTTTATTGGGGTTTTCTTTTGTCCAGGGATTTCCTCTATATTTGGTGGAGAGGAGGCTTCAACCTCTCTCCCTTGACATGTACATATTTTCTTATTTATTAATTTATCATTGATTTACCCAAAAAAATTTAAAGTTAGTAACTTTAGCATATATAAGACCATATTTAATTAAACAAGAAATTCACTAAAATCCTAATATTAGTGATATATCTAGCACGACCTAATGTAGGATATGTTGGAACTCATACGATAACCAAAGATAAATATGATTTTACATCCATAAATAAATTGAGAACATAGGGTATAAATCCTTTTGGAATATATCTAGATATAGATTGCATCCAAAATATAGAAGAAGAAATAAGTAAATGGTAAACCACTCTAAGAGTAGTTGTCTCTATTAATAAAATGGATTATGAAATAACTAAATAATTTTTAGAGAAAATTTTAGTTGACAGCGCTCTCAAATTTTGAAACTTCTCGATTAGAATTCGCCAAAGAAAGAAATATTTTCAAAGATACAACAACTATAGGAAAATATGTTATGGCATTACAAAGATTGCAATTATGTGATATGTATGAAATCAATAGATATATTTATATTTTCCTATATTATTATTACCATATTTATAATCAAGTTGATAATACACAAATGTATTTGAAGATATTTTATTCAAAGATCCTTGACCCTTGGGGAAGTAAATTAGAGGAAACTTACAATCCTAGTTTTGTAGATACTTAAGAAAAGTAAGGAATAAAGAAAAAATCTTCATTATGTTGCTATGATCTAAAAGTTCCCCACAAGTATTTCAAAGGAAAATGGATAATATCTTCAAATATCATAATTTCATATATGTTTATATGAATGGTATTTTAATAGCTAGCAATAATATTGCACAACATATTATATATCTCAATAATTTTTTGAATTTATGTGAGCAACATGGTTTAGCTCTCTCTGAGATAAAAGCTAAGATTTGCCACACAATTCCTTGGTATGGAGATAGAAGGTAGAAGATTTAAACTTCAGTCTCTTATCCTTAAAAAAAATCTCACAATTTCTTAATAAGTTTATAGTAAAAAACAAGTCCAAATTTTTTAGAAGTATTAACTTATGCTTTAGATTTTTATTCAAAATCTAATCGAGATAAGAAAACCTTGTCAAATGCTTTTAAAGAAAAAAAATAAAAGATTTGAATTTTCACCCTATTTGATTGAACAGATAAAGAAAATTAAGATTTTGCGTACTAAATTACCAAAACCATCTGATGATGATGGTTTAATTATTGAAACTAATGCTTCTGATCATATATAAAATGGACTATTATAGAAGATAAATTAACATAATTCTAATATTAAGATGAATGAGTCTCTTTACAGGTATGCTTCGGGAACTTTTACATATGCTCAACAAAGATATCACATAAATAAAAAGAAATTATTAGTGGTAGTCAAAAGCTATATTTTATTATTATTTTAATTAAAAATATAAAACATTATAGGGAATAAGTATCAATAGATAAAAACCATCAAAGATAGACTAGAATTAGTAAAATAAAAAATAAAGAGAAATTACTCTAATAACCCATAACAATTTTGGGATAAAAACAAAGAAGAAAACTTAGAAATGATAGATAAACAAAAATATTAGAGTTATTACTATGAGATATAATTTAGAAGATTGAGAGAATTTAGAAACCATGCAGAACTGATTAGAAATAAATCTAGAATGGTAGTAAATTATAAAAATAAATAAATCATAATAGGAAAAAAATCTTCTTTAAATTTAATTGTAAGGGTGGATTTTGGTAAATAAAAATGAATAAAGATAATATTTCATCTACTACTTTCTCTACTACACAAGGTCATTACAAATGGTTAGTAATGCCTTTTGGTTTAAAAAATGCCCATAAATATTTCAAAGGAAAATGGATAATATCTTCAAGTATCATAATTTCACACATGTTTATGTGGATGATATTTTAATAGCTAACAACAATATTGCTCAACATATTATATATCTCAACAAATTTGCAGATTTATATAAACAAAAACGTTTAGCTCTCTCTGAGAAAAAAGCTAAGATATTTCAAATTGAAATACAATTCCTTAGTATGGAGATAGATGGCAGAGGAGTTAAACTTCAACATCATATCCTCAAAAAAATCTCATAATTTCTTGATAAGTTAATAGATTAAAAACATGTTCGAATTTTTTTAGGAGTATTAAGTGATGCTTCAGATTTTAGAGATAAGAAAATTGCTTTTAAAGAAAAAAGTCAAAGATTTGAATTTTCACCTTATTTGATTGAACAATAAAGAAAATTAAGATTTTGTGTACTACATTGCCAAAACTTTCCTAACCATCCGATAATGATCATTTAATTATTGAAACTGATGCTTCTAATCATGTATAGAATGGAATATTAAAGAAAATAGATTAACATAATTCTAATATTAAGATGAAAGAGTCTCTTTATATGTATACTTTGGGAACCTTTATAGATACTCAACAAAATATCATATAAATGAAAAGGAATTATAGGCAGTAGTCAAAAGTTGTAAAAAAATTATTATTATTTATTACCTAAAAGATTTCTATTAAGAACTAATAATAAATAATAATCAAGTTAAGGCTTTTATTCAAAATAATTTACCCTCTAAACATGAACATAAAAGATACATCAAATGGAAAACTTTATTAGCAGAATATATCTTTGATATTGAGATTATCAAATCTAATAACAATGTTCTTGTATATTTTTTAACTAGAGATAGTCAATGGAAAACTTTATTAGCAGAACATACCTTTGATATTGAGATTATCAAATCTAATAACAACGTTCTTGCATATTTTTAAAGTAGAGATAATCAACCTCAAAGAAGAGGTATTTGACTTATTGGAACAGATGTCCGAAGATATCAATACTTACCAAGCACCAATCAAAGAGTTATTAAATATTACTAGTTTCAACTCAATACAGAGCTACTTCTTTCATTTTTCCCTATATGATAAACCATTATAATTATTTAGCACAAAAACTTTATAGCCTAATAATTAAAGCCAAGATAGTTGAAGATTTATCATCTATAGGTTCTTCTTCCTTGATAAAAGGAACCTAATAGTTAGTAGATTAAGCTATAAAAGGTTACTTTTGACTATATTTATCTAAGGCTTGATATTATACACAAATTGATGGTACAAAGAAATATCAGGATTGATGGCCTTTCAAAAAGTCATCTTACTATTCATGCGCATTATGAGGTAGTGAGAAACTTATACACTTTACAAAATAGTGATACCTTCTATATTGATTTTTGGAATATATCTTAGATTAAACTTTTTATAAGGAGCTCATCCATAAGTTATTAAAGATTGGTATGGTTTTGGAGCGATAAAGCCTATATACTTGACTAATCTAGAGTTTTCTTAGATATCATTACTTCTCAAATGGATTCAAGAAGGGGTTAAGGATTGTTATCTTAATAACCTTACAATGACGCCTAAAGATACTTTGGTATTAAAGATATTATCTACTAGTCCAAATTTTCATAAAGATGAACGATATGATGCCTATCATTTCATTATCTTAGGAAAGGCAGAACATTTTTGCATTACTGTAGACAATAAGTTAAGAAAAGAATTTTCTAAATACATTGAAAATGATATTTAATGTAGAAGAGGAATCGGGATCAAAAATATTATTTATGGCCTAGAGGTCGCATTCAAGAAGGGATTTCAAATCTATGCCAAAAAAAGCAATTTTTTCTTCTTTAATGTTAGCTCTAGCAAAAAAGAAATCATTAGCTACTGAAAATTTTGTAAAAATGAAGATAAGCATGATTGAAAGAGGAAAGATAAGATCATGTTATGAAGCAAAAAAAGGCCAAAAGAGCAATTTGGCCTCTAAAGTTCACAATGAAATTTAAGTCAGACCCTAATATTTCAGAATGTTCTAAACGAATAATAACGCTTGCAAAACGTTCAAAATGAACCCTAACGTTTGGAAAACATTCAAAACAACCCTTAACAAGATGGAACAACTAATAGAGTTAGGCCTTTGTCAGTTAAATACTAACGTGGATTTTTTTAATTTTATTAAAGTGGGACCTATAATGATGATGTGGCATTTTTTACTTTATTTTAAAATATAAGTGTTTCCTATAATTATATAAAATGGTGCGTTTTAGTTTTTTTTCTTCTTCTCCAATATCATTTGCAGCCACAAACAAAATACCACCTTCTGAAAACCCTAGATATCCTTCTCCATAATCCTACCTCCATTATTATCCTTCTTCCATTTCATTAACAACCCATCTAAATTCTTCGTGAGACTTCTTATATTCTTATATTCAAAAGAGAACTTTGCTTACAAAGCAGGAAAAAGTAATCTACTTGTTATTTGGTAAAGAAGAGAATCATCATCATTATCATCATCATCACACCTAGTCCGAAGTCCCACATTGAAGCAGGGTCTAGAGAAGTCTAATAGTACGCAGTCTTACCCCTATATAGTAGAAAAATTGTTTTCGGTAGACCCACATGCAAATGTGACAAAAAAATGATGTAAGTTACCAGAATAAATAAGTAAAAGAAAGTAAGAATAATAAATCACAAATAATAATAATAATAATAATAATAATACGAAAAAATACTTAATACAAATAATAAAGATACGAATACAAAATACTAATACTAATACTAATACTAATAATAATAATAATAATAATAATAATAATAATAATAATAATAATAATAATAA
>JANSVA010000218.1:51963102-51977951 GCA_025504915.1 Erythroxylum reticulatum | reverse complement strand
AGGAGATTAAATTTAAAAAACAACGTCATGTTGCTCAGATGGGGCCCGAGGAAGAACGTTTATTACCTGGCCTTTCCTGACGTTTAACTCTCCATAACGTCGGGGTTACCATTTTGCGACGTCTTCCTAACAAAATGACGTCAAACACTTAGTTTTTCCATGATGTCTGCATACAACGTCGCAGAATCTTCGCTCTTTTCGTGACGTCTGGAAAGACATCATGAATGCCTCCTACATTTTGCGATGTCTTTTGGGAAGACGACCGAAATGTATGTTTTTGTTGTAGTGCGAATGTTTTGTGATTATTGGGATTAGAAATTGTTGGAAATTGTTAGGAATGGAAATAGAATTATGAATGTTTTGTGATTATTGGAATAGGAAATGGTTAGGAATATAAATGGAATTATGAATGTTTTGTCATTGTTGGGATTGGAAATTGTTGAAAATTGTTAAGAATGGAAATAAATTATGAATATTTTTTGATTGTAAGGATTGGAAATTGTTGGAAATTATTAGGAATGGAAATGGAATTATGAATGTTTTGTGATTGTTGGGATTGGAAATTGTTGGAAATTGTTAGGAATGGAAATGGAATTATGAATGTTTGTGATTGTTGGGATTGGAAATTGTTAGGAATGGAACTGAAATTATGAATGTTTTGTGATTGTTGGAATAGGAAATGGTTAGGAATAGAAATGGAATTATGAATGTTTTGTGATTTTTGGGATTGGAAATTGTTGGAAATTGTTAAGAATGGAAACAAAATTATGAATATTTTGTGATTGTAAGGAATGGAAATTGTTGAAAATTATTAGGAATGGAAATAGAATTATGAATGTTTTAGGATTGTTGGGATTGTAAATTGTTAGAAATTGTTAGGAATGGAAATGAAATTATGAATGTTTTGTGATTGTTGGAATTGGAAATTGTTGTAAATGGAATGGAATGGAAATGGAATTATGATTGTTTTGTAATTGTTAAAATTACAAATTGTTAGAGTATGTTTTGTTTTGTGATATTATATATGTTGAATGTTTTGAATTGTTAGTTTTTGACTTTGATTTATTTTTATGTGTACAAATAAATGGAAGAAAGTTCAAATACTCTCGATCAACCCACTTCAGGAAGATACAGTGATCCAGCTTGGGCTCATGCTAGTACGGTTCTCGGTATGAAGAACCATATCATTTGCTTATTTTGTAACAAGCGTTTGAAAGGTGGAGCAATCACCTGATTGAAAAAGCATTTAGCTGGGGTTAAAGTAGAAGTGAAAGCATGTAAAAAATTAAGTCAATTTGAGAACATGAAAACATTTCTTAATGAACATCAATTTGAGAGAGATAGAATGGAAAGATTGAATTTTGAAATTGGTAGTGAAAGTTCGTTTTCTAGTTTCCCTGGTGATTATAGAAATGTCGAAGGTGGAAGTACTAGTGGTAGTGGTATTGGTAGTATTTTATCTCAGGATTATGAAGAATCTGATGTCAGGAAGAGAAGAAGGCAGGTGACTAGTTTCTTTGCACCACGAATAACTCCTGGAGCCCAACCTTCAATTCATTATACAATGCAATTAAGAGATGCAACTCACAATATCGATATGGCAGTAGTTAGATGGTGGTATGATATAGATTTGTCATTCAATGCTTCTCGGTCTTATTATTATCAACCTATGATGGATGCAATAACCTCTTATGGACTAGGATACAAAGGCCCATCGATTGATGATTTAAGAGGTAAAATTTTGAGTTGTGTTGTTTCTGAAATTAGAAATTATTTGGCTGAAAGAATATTGAGTTGGGGTACTTATAGAAGCTCAATTATGTGTGATGGTTGGACAAATAGGAGACAAGAGCCTAATATAAATTTTTTGGTTTATTGTTTAAATGGCTCTATGTTTTTGAAATCTATTAATGCATCTGACCTTATTAGAAATACTGAGACTTTGTTTGGGATATTTGGTGAAGTTGTGAATGAAATAGAGCCAGATCACATTGTTTAGTTTATTACTGACAATGATTCCGCTTATAAAGTGGCAAGAAAAAAGTTACAGAATACATATAATTCATTTTTTTGGACTCCTTATGTTACACATTACATTGACTTCATGATGGAGAATATAAAAGATCTTAGGTATTTTCCTGTTATTGATGAGACTATGCAGAAGGCTAAAAAGGTGACAAAATTCATTTATAATCGTGCATGGGTTTTGAATTGGATAAGAAGGGAATTTACCAATGGTAGGAATTTGTGTCGCTCTACTGTGACAAGATTTGCAACAAATTTCATATCACTTCAGTCTTTTGTTTTGATGAAGAAGGAGTTAAGGAAAATATTTACAAGTAATAAATGGGTTGCATCTCAGCATACTAGGTCTAATGAAGGAGTAGAGGTTTGTAATATTATATTGCAAGATAGAGAATTTTGGTCGCAATGTCAATTTGTTATTCGAGTTTGTGAGCTTTTGGTGAGGGTGTTTCGATTAGCTGATAGTGAAGAAAAGCCAACAATGGGTTATATTTTTAATGTCATGGAGAGAGTGACGGAAGCAATCAAGGCCAATATGAAAAATAGACCTTCTTTATGCACACCATATCTCTCAATCATTAATGAGAGAAGTGAAAGACAACTTTCTTCTCCATTGTTTACAGCTAGGGCATTTTTGAATCTTAGTGTGTATTTTAGACTAGATCTTACAATGCAAGCTGAAGTTAATAGAGGAATGCTTTTAACAATTACAACAATTATTAGACTTGATGCGATGCAAGATCTTTTAAGCTCACAAATGGAGCTTTACAAGATGCCTTATGGGGATTTTGGAATGTCGATTGTTATTCGTCAAAGAGGAAAACTTTCTCCAAGTATTAATTATTTCCTATTTCTTATTTATTAAAAATTAATTATCACTTTATTTTGTTTATAACACTACTTTTGTTATCTTATAACTTGTAGTTTCTTGGTGGGATCAATTCGGAAATGGTATTCCAGAATTGAAAAGGTTTGTAATTCAGATTTTAAGCCAACGTGTGAATGCAACAAGCTTTGAATGAAACTGGAGTACATTTGAATTTATCCATTCAAAGAAAATAAATAGATTAGAGCATAAGAGGTTGAATGACTTGGTTTTTGTTTGTTACAATTTAAAGCTTAGAGAAAGATATGTTATTTTCATTATTAATTTCGATATAATTTCTTATAATTTTTTAATAGTTAAATTTAATTATTTACTAGGAGTTTTAATAGCACAAGTAGTTCAATTGATCTAATTGCTATTGATAATATTAAGTTTTTGACAGATTGGGTTTCTGAATAACCTAATTTGGTTGATGTGAATGATTTGGATTTGGAAGATAATCTTATATGGGAAATTATCGGCATGTCATTTTGTTCATTAAATTTGAATGATAATGATGATGAAGCTCCTCTCAATGATGAATATTTTGTACCAAATGATCACTGAGATTAGTACAGTTCTAGCAGGTATCCTCCTATTGACGATTGAATTCCAGGTTTTGGTTTTTTTTCTTCTTTTAATTTTACTTATATTTGATGTTTATATTAAATTATATATATATAATGTAACTGTAATGTTTTTGTTTCAGGTTTAACTTCTACTTGATTGTTTATTCGTCATCAACTATTTTTGTAAATTGTTTACGGATATTTATTGTTCTTTTTATTGGATGTTTTGAATTTTTTGATGTAATATTATTTATTAAAATGATGAAATTGTGTTATTGTAACATTTTAAATACTTTGTATTATTCTTAATTTTATATTTTAATCATGATGATTGTCTTTGTGTTATATTAATTGTGGTTATTATTTATATGTGAAATATTTAAAAATTATTGTTATTTCATATTAATTGCCATTATTATTTATTATTGTGATTTTTGAAAATATAGTTGATGTAAGTAGTAAAGTATACAGTACAACTGTACAATATACCAATAGACTATTTTGCAAATTTTAAAAATTTTAAATACTATTTCATAAATTTAAAAAATTACTCCGAAATGATATTCAGTACTGACTGATACTGGTACAGTACCGTACTAGAACTCAATTCGGTACCAAATCTGGTAAGATATCCATAACTTTGCATCCACCTGAGACGGGTGCAGTACCATACTAGATATCAATCCGATACCAAATCTGGTAAGATATTCATAACTTTGCATCCACCCCATGCTAATGTTAGATATTTTTTTATGGGATGTACAATAATTAATTACATTTTAAAAGTATTATTTTTGTACTTCTCACTATTGACTATCGTAAGCTGACGATAAACCACGGAGGTAGCTAGATAGATGAGATTTGCAGGTAGTTAACGGCTACTCACATCACGTGTCATAGGAATTAGATTGACCGGAAGCTGGCAAGTAGATGGATTCTTTTGTTATATAAAGCAAGTATCATGAGTACAACCTCCGATATGTGTCCTAGGTATTTAGTTCTAGAAGTTAAGTACCTTGTTTAAATTAGTTCCCTAGAAGAGGAACACAAAAATGGCGCAGAGTGAAGTGGTCTGTGTGACTGGTGCTTCTGGTTTTATTGGTTCATGGCTTATCATGAGACTCCTGGAGCGAGGTTACACGGTGCGAGGCACCGTGCGAGACCCAGGTGACGGTCTTAATAACTTCTTCCTTCGCATTGTTTTATGTCGTTTGATAAAGTTATTGATTTTTGTTAAAACATCCATTTGCAGACAATATGAAGAAGGTAAATCATTTGTTAGAGTTGCCAAATGCGAAGACACATCTCACTCTATGGAAAGCTGATCTTGCAATTGAAGGAAGCTATGATGAGGCCATTAAAGGGTGCACAGGAGTTTTCCATGTAGCTACACCAATGGATTTTGAGTCCAAGGACCCTGAGGTATAACGTTTATATAATCTGCATGTCTTTAATCATGAAGAGGACACCTCGTCCTGTTTCTTCTCGGTTTCACAGTTAACGTATATCTCCAATAGAGTGAGGCAATAAGCTTACTTGTCTCGCATGTTAGGTAAGTAAATCAAATCACATATTGTACTGTTGTAGTCAAGATCTTTAAGCAAAGACAATTGTCTCCATTCATATCTCTCTACCAAGAAGAGTGGGATTTGATCTTAGATTTGGACGGCGGGGCTAATAATAAATTAATTATTTAATAAAAAATAATTCATTTATTTAATCGGTCCCTTGATCATAATAGAGCTATAGAAAAGTTAAAGGAAGTATTGCCATAGCTGCTAAGCTGTTGAAGGCAATACATATATATATATAATTGTCAAGGAAAGCCTTGGAGGGAGGAAGAGAAAAATCTACGTAGGGTGAGTGATAAAACGTTTTTGTTTTTCTTGTTTTTTGCAGAATGAAGTGATAAATCCAACAATAAGCGGAATGATAGACATAATGAAAGCATGCGTGAATGCGAAAACAGTAAAAAGGTTAGTCTTTACCTCCTCAGCTGGAACTGTAAGCATGCAAGCGCGGGCGAGGAAGATTTACGATGAGACCTGTTGGAGCGACGTTGATTTTTGCCGCAACAGTAAAATGACTGGATGGGTTAGTAACTTCTTTTGTTACACTTACAATTTCTTTTCCGCTTGCTTAATATATCTGAAAGTCAATATATAAGATAAGAGATTGTATTCATTAGCGGAGCTCCAAATTTTGTTTATTGGGTGCAAATTTAGAATGACAAAATTTTGATAGTTCACAGTTTCTTTCTTTTTTCTCCGAAAATCATTGATCAATCCGCTAAATGATCGCCCTTGGCATGTATAAGATATAAATACAAACCTTAAAATCTCTACAGCCTGCATCAATATGAGCAATTGTAATTGCGAAAGTTAAAGGCTACATTCTAAATGCTGTTGAATAGTTTAGGCTACTTAATGTAACAATATAATTTGCAACATAACCATTTGGCTTGACGTGTATTCTTTTAAATTATTACGTGTCTAACCTACTCTCGGTTTATTTCGTCTTAATTAATGTGACATTTGGTGAGGACTTTTCACACCCTTGCATTCCCAATATAAAAGGAACGTAGCGTCATAAATTTCTAGTAATGATCGATTTAGACGATTAATATCAATCATGGAGTCATGCAATTGCTTAAGAATCTCGTGCTTGTTTTCTTAAGATTTAGTTGCATCGATATAAGAAATTTTCTAGAGATTCAATATGCTTTTATTCACCCGAAAAAATGCACCCCAAGACACGTTCAATGTATAAACCCAATTTTAGTATAATCCTGTCTTTACTGTTAAAAATTAAAATAATGAACGTTACTTACATGGCACGAAATTCTTACCATTTGAAATAAAAATAAGAAAAGGCTCATAGTTTAGCTGCACTCCTATAAATGACTCTACCCAGCTACCACGATCTTACAACAAACTAGGATAAAACTAAGATTGTTTTTTTAGAGTCAAATTTTGTTTTTAACTGTTGACAAATAATGTTTGTTTGATGGTTTTAAAAGGATTCTATTATTAGGTTTTGTCGACCTGGGTACTTCTTTGAGTTGTCCGGCTAGTAGATCAAAATTTATCAATCTGAGAAATTGTTTTATGTTTTCCAGATGTATTTCGTGTCCAAGACGCTGGCTGAGCAAGCTGCATGGAAATTTGCTAAAGAGAACAATCTTGATTTCATAACTATAATACCAACTCTAGTGGTTGGTCCATTTCTTATGCCTTCAATGCCACCAAGTCTAATAACTGCACTTTCTCCTCTAACGGGTAAATACGTAATTCCCATCAGTAAGCAAACACATACATAAGTATGATCCAAATAAGCCAAAAATACAGTGTATTATGGTATACCACTGTTCTGTTGGGTTGTTTTACAGGGAATGAAGCTCACTACTCGATCATCAAGCAATGTCAGTTCGTACACTTGGATGATCTCTGCATGTCTCACATGTATCTTTATGAGCATCCTGAAGCCAAAGGTCGGTACATTTGCTCCTCCCACGACGCTACCATTCTTGATATTGCGAGGTTGCTAAAGGAAAATTACCCGGAGTATGACATCCCATCAAAGTAAATTTCACTTTTCTACCTCTTAAATTGTATACACATACATAACTAGCTAGGTTTAAGATATGAAATTATTTTTGAGCTAATAACTGTCGTTTATCTAGATTCGAAGGCGTGAAAGGTGAATTGGAGATGATCTCATTCTCATCAAAAAAGCTTACAGACATGGGGTTTCGATTCAAGTACAGCTTGGAAGATATGTACACTGGAGCTGTTGATACATGCCTTGCCAAGCGTTTGCTTCATCTTCCTAATGAGAGTGTGGCCAACGGGAAAAACTAATTATTCAATTAAGGCTTTTATTCCGCAATTTCCTTTGTACTATGAAGTCAAAATAATTATTGATTATGGTTTGGGCAAGTGAAATCAAAAAGCTACTCTATCATTTATTGCCTAGATCCATGATTTGTGCCAGCACAAAAGTGCCTTGTTCTTGCCTTCAACAGTAGGGGCCGGTTTGTGTTTACGTCTTTGTTTTAATTTATTGTTTTAGTTTTTTTAAATTCAATAAAATCTATCTATTTTTACTTTCTTTAAATTTTTTATAACTTATGAAAATATTAAAACATTGTCAATTTTATATTTTAGAATTAATTTAATTTTCAATTTTTATTTTGAAAAATATAGGTTTTTCAAATTGATAACTATTTAATAAAATATATTTAAAATACATAATTTCAATAATTAATATATATGAATAATAGATATTAGTTTATGCATATAATTTATAAAAATTTACTTATTTAATTGTTAATTTTAATAAAATATAATGAATAAAAATATTTATTAATAGATGATTCATAAGAGTAAAATAAATATGTACACTTAATTAATTCATAAATTTAATTTATCTCTAAGTTTGATCTAATATTCAATTATTAGGATAATAAAAATATAATTATGTTGAAATTAAAAAAAATAATTTTAAAGACACAAAGATCAAAATTGAAATCAAATATTCCCGTAATTGTATATTACTCTCCTGTGTACTATCATTTCATGGTAAGAAATTAATTCAGGACTCCGGCACTTGTCTAAAAAGAAAGGATTGGAAATTATTAACCTTATACATACACCCTAACTGTTTACTAACGCAGACTCACACCTTCCCTTCTGTTTACATATGAGGAATTATTGAATAGAATGAGAATATCACCAAAAGATACTGACGTGGTTTTTTAAATATATATAATCGAAGTGAAGGAAAGTGTAACTTCATCCTAAACTTAGACCACCTTTATGAATTCAGACAAAAATTTCACTGTTTTTTCATGTATATATGACAATCTTCACTTTAATTTCAATATTACCTTTATTGGTCATGAACGCTTTAGCCAACTTAACACTATAAACAATTTTATTTATGTTGAATATTTAACATATTGTTCATCAATTTAAATATAAAATGAAAAAGTACCACATTAACATAAAAGTGTCACCGAAAAACTTAAACTAGAGAAAGCATAAACTTTGTATTGATCATTGAGACTTGAACAATAACCAAGAAAACCTAAATATATAGTTTAAACAAACTAAAATAATCCTACTTCACTTCGAGATTTTCCTCTATCTCCACGTATATAGTTATTAACTTATTATTATTCATCCCTCCTAGATGAAGAGTCTATATATTATTTTTGATTAATTTCGTGTGTTTTACTATGAGACATTAATCCCATATAATGTTAATATGATATAGGTTTTGAAATATCCATTTTCTCTCATTTATGAAGAGTATTGTAGGAAGTGAAGAAAAGAGAGAAATTGAGCAACAATACTTGTCCAGCTTCGATTGACCACCAAACGACCTTCGATCGGCATGAAATTTTAATATTTTGTTCCTTGGACTTACTTCTTCATATCTAATTGTCAAAGTTTTGTTTTGATCTCTCTAAGTGTTAGAGAACTACTCTAAAGGCAACCATCTTTACACTTATTGTACAAATCCTTTTGATTAATAAACAGGCTTTTTCATTAATTTGATGTTCATGTTCTTTATGAATTGAAAGTGATCCTAATCAAATTAATGAAATCCTTGATATATTACATAGCATGAAGGAAATCATGATGATATCATGATAATGGGATTTCTATCTTGTATAATTTTGTTAGTATCTAAATTAACTATAGTAATAGGATTAATGAGACGGGACATTATTAATCTGGATATACTAGCATATGTTATACATTCCTTGATTAGATCAAGTAGTGGATCTCATAAGTTGTAAGCATGAGTTGTTTAGAGTTAACATGTGGATGCTTGTTAAGAGTAGTAAGTACATTAGATGACCTGTCATGAGACAATAATATGGATAATCTATTCTAGAGTCAATAATAGTCTCATCATAGCAATGGTGCAAATATCCTTAGATTTGAGGTGCTCAAGGATATCTTAGATACTAATCCTGTACTTTGACTCCATTCCTCGTTGCCTCTTAAAAATTGCTCATAGGGTAGTGATTGGGTACAACTTGAGGTATTTGAAAGTAACTGAGTAGTCAATAAAAGATTCACCACTCTTGATAGAAGGAGATGATATCAATGGTCTCTTATTGGGGTCATTACTCGAGAATCTCTGGCCAAAGTGAAAATGTCATGAAGATAGTCTTCAGTGACATATCCAACTGAGTAATGAGCCTCGGGGATAAAAACTAACATTACTTGGGCTAGATATGACGTATTCAGTCTAGTGGGAGTTAGTACTTTAACCATACTCTAAACTAATTGTATAGCACCCCACTCTTGCAAGACATGTACCTGACAACTTGAGTGATGTCCGAATACGTATCCTACAAGGGCGGCATGTTAGAACAGTCAAATACTAGAAACTCAGTACAAAATTTTCAAATTTATCATATGCGTGGAAACAATAATCAAATCGGGCCCATTTTCTTTTTTTTTACATTTCCATTCACAAGTGTTACCAACATTTTTCAAATCATCATAATTTCATTAATCACTAGAGCTCATCACAGATACAAAATACTTACAATCATAATGTCATTACATTATAAGTGCATTCGTATACACATTGTACAATAATTTCGGAATACATTCTTTAATACAAAAATTAATGGAAAATTCTATGCAGACACAAACTAATCCTGACCTCTTTCTCTTACTCGAATGTAGTGGTTAGACTCCCGTTTGCCTAACAAGGTAACTCCTCTGAGCGTGAAAAATAATATTACAATTTTGGTGAATTTTGCAAACTTAGTGAGTTAACCATCTTCGATGGTTCACTCAAATCATATAACACCTCACATCATATATTCAAATAATTCACAACACTTCATTTATCATGTAGCATCAAATATCACTTACTTCACATATCATATTAACAGCAGTTGAACATATCATTTTGATCATTTAAAACATATATATATCAATTATAAATGCAATGCACATGAGACTCACTTTCATTTATTATTTTGTTGTGACTGAGTGCTTTTTTACTAGCTCATATCCATTGTGGATACCAAGCTATATCAGATAATTTCCCATATCCCTTAGTAGATACTGGGTACATTCATAACTGAGCTAGAGGCTCATATCAAATTCTGAGCTTTAAGCTCTTTTCACTGGCGATTCCGGTTACAGCTGCCTTTATCTTTTATGCATTCGTGTAATAGAATGGATCACATTTACATATTTTCAACATTCATCAGATTTCAGTTTCACATTTAGAACACATTTATCATTAGACCTTGGTCCGACATTCAACATAAGATGTTGAGTACACTTATTTTAATCAGATTCACATATAAGGATTTTCACATATATCAATCTCCTCGGACATTCAATGTTTAGAATCAGAACAATCACAATCACAATTCATAATCATTCAATCCATAATACATTCAGTCCATAATACATAAAGCAAACAATCAAAAAAGTAAGACCATCTAGGTCAACTCACAGTATGCTCCAGATTAGCATTAGCTTCCATAATTTGAAAACATCTGGATACGGACGTTTATCCTACACATCAACATTTTGCAATACACACATTGCACACACATATTAATAACTTAGCACAATTATAAGTATTCATTCATGCATAATTGTGTATATGGATTATGTACAATACAGGCTCAATGACAATCCCGAGTATATTATCAAATTTTGCAACTTAAGCACATTCTCATTTTTAGCATCATTTGTTCTCATAATATCAAATTCTTATTCATTTTTACTTAATACCCATTACTCATTTCCTTCGAATCACAACTACAATCATATTAATGTGCAAAAATCAATATTCTCGTGTATATGCATTCCATATTCAATTTAAGCATGATATGCAATTTTTTCTAGTTTCTCAGTAATTTCTCATAATACACTATTATAGTCTTAACATGGGTAACAGGATGTTACAAAGTGGGTTATAGATGTTGAAAGGATGAATCGCACAGAAACATTATCTATAGAAGGGTTCGTAGTCAAACCACTAACTTTCTGGTTAATTGGGGGTCATGATGTATTGCTAGATGCTACTCATGACCTGCTTAAATTAAGTGTTAATTTAAGTGGTCAATATAATCAGAAACCTAATGGGTAACACGCATTGAAGATGCGAAGAAGGAGTAAAATGGTTTTGGATAGGGATCTAAGATATGAGAGATGCATGATTAAGCTACACAAGTGTGGTAGTTTAGAGTTATTTGATTGTGAATCTTATGACACATGTGAATCTTGCTTATCAAGCAAGATTACGAAATTACCCTTGAATAGGATAACAAAATTACCCTTTTAAGAAGGGGTGGAAGTTTAATGCTAAATTAAGTGGGATTAAAAGCCACTTAATTCCCACTAACTCTTCATTGATGTTGGGGGCTAGAGGAAGGCCACAGGGTGTAAGAAACATCAATTTCGTGCCAGTGTTGTGTGAAAACAAGAGACCTTTTGGTGAAGTGTTCATTATCCTCTCACTCTCTACAAACACTTTGTCAAAGAATACATCGCAAAGGTAGCACTTTGTGTATGTTCTGGCCGTTCTTCCTAAGATGTTTGAGGCTTCACTTTTCGTGTAGATATCATTAGAGACATCCTCCTTTGTCCATTGTTGTTTACGACAACCCAAAGAGGTGAAGACAACAATGAACGAAGGAGATTGTAAGGTACACATCTTAAGTTCATGTTTTGTTAAAGTTACATCTAATGGCACTTGAAAGTTCTTGGCTTTTTGGGTTTTGTTTTATATTTCCACTGCAATTTTCTATTTTTGATGCGTGTGATGCAATATCAAAACCCAACAGTGGTATTGGAACCATCTTATGCTTATTAGATGTAGTTTCTATCACATGTGAAATAGAATTGCATGGTTGTGACAGCTGAGGTTTTGTTTTTAGAAAATTCGAAATTAAATTACAAAATTTTTTTTTCATAATTTTATTTCACTAATCTTCTCATTAGATTTTGTATATGGTTTTCGTGATTGAAAATTTATTTTAATGTGATTAAAATATTTATTTTCGAATTTTATACAACATGCATGAAAACTATTTTCCTGCAGAACATATGATGTTACTTGGCTAAATTATTGAGGTCGAACATGTTTTTCTTGGAATTTGAATCTAGAAAAATTATGTAAACATATTCAGATTGTTTTTAATCCTTTGGAATTTTTATAGAATTAATTAAAAATTTTAATTAATTCTTTAAACAGTAAACAAATCTGGTCAGTTTTGTTGAAATTGATGGAACTATTTTGATTGATAATTTTGTGTGTGTATGTTTTGGTTCCAGAGCCTTAAAAATATTTTTATATGATAAAAATGTGTTATTTTGATGTCTTATGCATGCCAATATGAATTTGCTCAAAATTAGATTTCTGGAAAAATTTTAGATGTCAAATTTGTCATTTTTATGTGTCTAGGTGTAGTTTCGGTTATCTTGATGATTTTGGGTAATTTCAAAACTATTTTGATAAAATTGAAATGATTTGGAGATGCATGGAATGACAATTTGATGTTTTGAAAATTCTGGGAAATAAGTTTGAATTAATTTAAGCAAAGCATTAAATTTGCTAATATGACTAGAAAATAGCATGTGTGACAAAATTAAAGTGTTTAATTTTGACATCAAATAATTAATTTTAAGGTGTATTAATTTTTGAATTAATTTATGGCAATTGGAGTTTAATTTAATTTGATTAATATTAAATTCCAAATCGAAATGAGATGTAAAATTAAATTTAGATGAAATTAAAATTAGTAAGCAATTCGATTCAAGAGTTGAATCGAATTCCAAATTATCCATAAATTGTCACAGCAAAAACTTATATGTTTAATTAGATGCATTAGTGAATGCGTGTTAGGATTGTTTGGACTTGTATGATGGATGGTTATGGACTTAAGTGCAATATGATTGGGATGTCCATATCATGCCATATAGCTATAGTAACTATATATAAGTAGGCTAAATGCCCAAATTTGGGTCAAACTTTTTTGGGTTTGATCAATTACAGCTAAACATTTTAACCTGCTTAATTAAGGACTAAATGTTATCGAGTCTGCTCAATGTTAGGCTATTTTAGACGGAAATATGATAGTGTCATACATGTGCCATTAATTAAGTCAATTTGGAGAGACCAGATGGATTTCAATTGCCATGTAAAAAACGCATGTGGATGTTCAAAAAAGGAAAAAAATTATTATATATTTTTACTCAGAAACCTAAATCCCCAAATATTCACCCTCTTTCTCTTAGAAACTTAGGAAAAGGGGTTCTCCGATCTGTCATCTTGCCTCCTTCACGCATCATCACTACCGATCACTTTAATCCTTTTTGTTAATCCGCTTTCCGGTCCTTTAACATAAATGTTCTCTTCATCAATTTCCAAGATGTGCATTTTCCAACTAAGCCCTCATCTTTGGTGGTTAGCCTTCTTTTTTGCTTCTCTGCTTCACTTTTCATTATTCTTCTTTTTTGCATGTTCATATAACATTGAGTTTTACTTACAAATTTGTCTCACGAAACATTGTAACTACAAAGTCATTTCCAATTTTGATTCATAAGGTATCTGTTTTATACTTGTGTTTTTTTTCCTTCCTTTTTTTGGTTCAGTCTATTATTTGGAAATTTTTTGACGGAATTGTATTGAATTTGAGTGACAGCTCGATGAAAATGCTCTCAAACTCCATAGCCGAGGGTTTGTTACTCCAAATAGTAAGTTATTAAAGTCCGTAAAAGTCAAGGTGAGAACTTCTGCTATTATTCCTACTCTTCTTGTTGACTTCCATTATGGATTCTTACAAAACTCAAAATGACCCTTAATGTAACAAAAGTCGTAAAACTTGGGAACTTTTGTCAGATTATTGATATTTTAGATTAAAAAATGGTAAAAATTCTTATAGCTAATGATCATTGTGTTAGCCCTGATGTAACATCCCATTACCTGTGCGAAGGTTAGAATAGTAAATATGAGTGTTCAATGAGAGGTAAGAAATGCATGTTTATGTTCATGTATAATACGACAGGCTCGTAGAAGTGAATAGCGATATTTTGCACTTGAATATGTCTGTACATGCATTCATTGATATTCCGAGTATAATGGGATTGATTTGTGAATTTTTAAGACAATTATGATTGTTTTTACATTGGAAAATTTTACGAGTTAGTAGAATTGTATTATTTTGAATTTTGGTGAATTTAAGAATAATTTTAGAATTTTTGGAAAATTATGAAAAATAGGAAAAAGAAATCAAAAGAAGATTTGGAGATAGTTGAATTCCAAAGATGAAAGTTAAGGGAGTTAGCTTCAAAAGAAACTAAGTTAGAGGTTGATGTGAGGGAAGTGACAAATATCTC
>JANSVA010000218.1:51944902-51963002 GCA_025504915.1 Erythroxylum reticulatum | reverse complement strand
ATAATATATTATTAATAAGTCATAATGTTAATACATGAATCACAAATATCCATTGGCCTAGGGCACACTACTAACATAATTATCTTAGAGTTATTTAATTATGTCAAAGTTAGTAGGATTCATTAAATGGGTTAATGGAATTAAAGTGTTAAGGTTATAAGAATGTTCAAGGGTATTTTTGGCAAGACACCTAAGTATAAAAGACATAAGGCATGGAAGGAAGGACAAATTGGGCATTTCACACTCATTAAGGGTAGAATTAGAAGAAGAAATTGTGGTCTTGGACTTTAAGAAGAGAGAAGAACGAAAATTGAAGATAAAAAGTAAGAGTGTCATGAAGAAGAGAGAGAAATATGAAGAGAAGAAGAGAAGGAGAGAAAGAACAGAAAACAAGCTAAGGTTTCAATTTTCTTAGCCTTCAAGAGAGATTTTGAGGTTGATCAAGAAGGGAAAAAGGAAAAGGAAGAGAAGAGCTTCCATTTGAGCCAATAATAATTTCATTTGGTGAAGATTCAAGGTATCATCATTGTTAATCTTTTGGATTTTTGGAAGGATTTTGGTTCGTGAGACTTAGTAAATGCATGGGTTTAGGTATTCTAGAGCCAATTTTAGAGATTGTGCTTTGTGGGATTTTCAATTGAAAAACCTATTGAATGGTATTTTTGTTATTGTAGAAACGGATTAAGAGAGGCAAGAGGAGCAAGAGAAAAGACATCCTTAAGCCAATTTCTTAAGCAAGGAATTTAAGGTGGGTTCTATGTTTGTAATAGAGTATGAGTCCTTAAGGTTTTCTTTTGAATCAAGAGAATTAAATGATTTGAATTGTTTTAATAAATGTTGCATGATTGTTATTTGAATAATTTGAGAAATCTTTATATATTGGTATATGAATTTTGTTGATGAATTTCGAAATAAAGATGGAAATGCATTGAAACATTTTATGTTATGCCTTGAAAAATGTCATGGCATTTTGTATATTCAAAAAAGAAGAAAAAGCATTAAAGTATGATGAAATGATTTGAGCATGAATATGTGCTTTTGTTTGGGCAAGAGCAGAACTATGTCGTTCGTCACGTGCATGTTGACAAGAGCCTTCTCTAGGCCATCCGCTTGTGGCGTATGAGATCCGAAGAAAAAGGACTCATTTTGTTAATGGTTTAAACTTTGGTTTCACCATTTCGTTCTATGGAACCCTCGAGCCATTTTTTTGTGCATTGCATCTTTGCATTGTCAAGTATGTTGCATGATTTGAGTGTTATGCATTGATGGTTAAATGTATATGCTATGTTGATCTGATGATATTTTAACTATGAGTTTTGAGCTAGAATTGTGAACTTGACTGAGAATTTGAGAACGAAGTGTTTTATGAATTCATTATGACTTTTATACGACAAATGAACATTTTAACGATTTTGCTTATTCTCCATTATAAACTTTTTACCTATAAGCTTTCAAGTTCACCCCCTTTTTGTCGCATCTTCAGGTGAAGAAAATGAGATCGAGTAACCAAGAGTCAAGGCATCATACTACTTTTACAATGTTTTTATAAATTAAGTTAGATTTTGTAAAAGCAAGACTTTTGATGCATTTCGAGAATTATTGGGTTTTCTATCTTTTGTATTTTAGATTTTGATACTGATAATATAATGTGGCTTGGAATGCCGTTAAAGCTTAGTAAACTCTTATCCTTGGTGGTAATGAAATATAAACTGTGTATTGATGTGAGTTGAAATTAGATATACTTGAAGAAGTTACCAACTTGAGTTGATAATTTTTTGAACATGAATTGTTGTTATATATATATATATATATACATAAGTGAGATGTTATGGAAAAGAAAATAGGAATTATGAATGATGAGATGTAGTTTAATGGATAAGAATGATGTTGTATTAGACGAAGTGAATTTGGGAAAATTTTCAAGTCTTTCATAAGGGTAAATTTGTGTTCTGACTTCTGGGGAAAAACTATACTGATTTAGGGTAAATTATATAAAGTTGTCTTCTAGAAAGTTGTAGCTTATCTTTCTAGCTTTCCAACAATATATAGTATGAAATTTTTGGACATTGGAATTGAAAGTAATGATCTTTATAAGTGGAGATGCTCTGGAGTGTGTAGTTAGTGATTTAGAACTTTTGGTGATATGGGGAAGACCTTGTAGAACCCCTTCATCTAATGCATCTTTGACCAAGCCATCGTCTGATGCATCTTTAAACTAGCCATCCTCTGATGCATCTTTGACCAAGCCATCGTCTGATGCATCTTTAACCTAGCCATCGTCTAATGCATCTTTGATCAAGCCATCATTTGATGCATCTTTGACCTAGCCATCGTTTGATTCATCATTGACCAAGCCTTCATCTGATTCATCATTGACTAGGCCTTCGTCTGATTCATCATTGACCAAGCCTTCATCTGATCCATCTTTGACCAATGACCAAGCCTTCGTCTGATTCATCTTTGACCTTCTAGATGGAAAAATCTCTCTTCATGATCTTCGTGAAAGTTGTATATATAGAAGTCTTCTTTGAAACCATTTAAAGATGACCTTAATTTGATGTCTCTAGTGAAATTTATGCTAATTGTCCCAAAATAAGTTCAATATGATTGAGGACAAATTCATGTTTGATTCTTTAGGACGTAACTTCTCCGTTCGACCTCCAAATGACCTGATTTTTAAGCCAATGGATTCTTAACACATTTTTATACTTCTCCATAAAAATTTATAGCGTTTTGTATTGACTTGAAAATTTTACATTAAATCAAAGCAAGGGTTTTAGTTGGAAGAGCATGAACTGGATATTTTACTGAACATACTTTGGTATTTGGATGATATCTTGATCTATAGAGTTCCAAATGAGATGATTCTTATTTAAAAATAAAATAGAGACATGGGGATACAAATAATCTGAAGAAATTGAATTTTAATTCAGTATCTAATACTTTCAAGTTCTGGATGTAATTTGAGTATATTGTACTGTTTCAATTTAATAACATCCCAAAAATATTTGGGGTATAACTTTCAAATTTCTAATCAAAATTGAATGATTTTGGTGTCATTAGAAATTGAATACAATGGATAACAAATGTTATGAAGAATTCAAATTGTAATTCCAGTTTGAAGTTCCCCAAAATCTGTTCTGAAATAGGAGAAATGAGTTTGTTTTTGATGTTTGATTGGTGTGGGTACGCCACCCTTGTGGGATGATGGCTAATGAGGGTTCTTTGAAATAAGCCTATAGGATAATATACTCATGCGTTATGATATTTTGGATAGTTGGATTCTAGAATTGGGGTCCAACAGTTGTGCTATTAGAGCAAGAGTCGGGTTCCGAAATCGGGGCCTAACAGTTTCGGACAGAGATCTCAGGTTCACCTCTAGATTCTGGGAAAGCTTACAAGAGGTTTTGGGAACTAAGTTACATTTTAGTACAGCTTTCCATGCATAGACTGATGGTCAATCAGAGAGGATAATATGGATATTGGAGGCAATGTTAAGAGCTTGTGTTATGGATTTCAAAGGATCATGGGATGATCATCTGCCTTTAATTGAATTCGCTTACAATAATTCCTACCACTCAAGAATTCAAATGGCACCTTATGAAGCTTTGTATATAGGAGGTGCAGAACTCCTATTTGCTAGGATGAGGAAGGTGAAAGGAGACTTTTAGGACCTAATTTGGTACAAGTTAGAGTTAATAAGATTAAATTGGTGAAACAGAGATTCAAAGCAACTCCCGATAGGATGAAAAGCTATACGAATGCACATAGAAAGGAGATGAAACTTGAAGTTGGACACAAAGTGTTTCTTAGAGCCTCTCCATAGAAAGGAAACTTGAGATTTGGTAAGAAGATCAAGCTTAGCCCAAGATACATAGGCCCTTTTAAGATTACTGAGAAGATTGGGCCTTTTGCCTATAAGTTAGCTTTGGTACCAAAGTTATCTAAGATTTACAATGTCTTCCATATATCAATGTTAAGAAAATAGCAATCAGGTCCTTCACATATAGTTCAACCTTTAGAGATTCAATTAAGGGAGGATTTGACTTATGAGGAACAACCACTCGAGATTCTAGATTCGAAGGAAAAGGTCTTGAGAAACGAGACTGTGAAGCTGGTTAAAGTTTTATGGAAGAACCATACAAGAGAGGAGGCAACATGGAAGTCTTTGAAAGCAATGAAGGAGAAGTATCCACACCTCTTATATGACTCAGGTAAGAATTTTGAGGACGAAATTCTTTTAGGAGAGGAGAGTTGTTGGACCCCAAATTTTTTCTAAATTTTTTATTATTTTTTTAATTATTTATTTATGATTTGGAATTGGAATTAGAATGGAAATGTTAGAATTAAATTAGAGTATGATATGGTATTTAAATAGTCTAAGGAGTTAGTAGTTTTTTTTAAATAAAAGAGGGGGTGTTTTTGGAAGACCAAGACCAAAATGTGTCTTGAATAAGAAGAAGAAGAGAAGTGTGCGTGAGTGTTGGAAAAGGGAAGAGAAAAACGTAGAGAAGAAAGAAGAGAAGAGAAGAAAATCGTGGAAGCTAGGGAAGGAAGAAGGAAGAAGATTAGGGCTAAGTTCAAGGTAATTTTTATCTTTCCTTCTGGCTTTGTTAGAAAAGGGATTAGAGTGAGAAATGGTTTTGTCTTGGAAGAAGAAGAGAAACCCATTTTTGATTTTTCATGGATTTCTAAACTAGGTTTTAGTCTTTCTAACCAAGATGGACTGTGAGTAGCTTAAGTCTAAGCTTGATTTTATTTATTCTTCATTTTTGAAGCATATGCATTTCCATTTGAATGTTGTGCTAAATGAGAAATTGGTTTGTTTTAGGAAATCAAGAAAACTTTATCTAAGAGTAAGAGGAAAGGCACAATTGAGTTGGATTTTCCAAACAATTTAAGTGGGTAATGTATTTATGGTTATTTTGTAAATGGGCAAATTGCTTGCCTATGTGTGTGTATGATTACTTGCTTAATTATGAATTGTTGTGAATGTTAGAAATTGCATTATGTTGTATTATTATGTCATGACTTGAAAGATGCCATGACATTTTGTATATTCGAAAGAGAAGAAAAAGCATGAGATGCATGAGAATGAATATATGTGATGAATTGAATTGAGCATAGAAATTGCTTATGTTTGCACAAGAGAGAAACCATTTCGTTCATCACGTGCACATTGACTAAGCCTTCTCCCAGCTGCCCGCTTGTGGCATATGAGATCCAAAGAATGGACTCATTTTGTTCATGCTGTAAACTTCGGTTTCGCAATTTCGATCCATGGAACTCTCAAGCCATTTGTTATGCATTGCGTCTTTGAATTATCAAGTATGATGCATTCGAGTGGTTATGTTTTGATGATGAATTCTACATGATATGTGTTATGTGATAACTTCTTTAACTTTGAGTTTTAAGCTACAATTGTGGATGATTGAATGGTTAGAGTAAAATGAGATATAGATGTTTGCATATTGATATGTATATATATATGCTTGATTGGTGTAGCTCGTTGCCAATGGCTATAAATATATTAGTCACTGAGCTTTGTACCTCAACCCATTATTTTTCACTCCTCAGCTATAGAATGAGAAGATCGTTAACCCTTACAAAGACCTTTGGTAAACTCCAAGATGGTTAACATTTGTACTAAGTTAGTTTGAATTTTTGAGTAGCTTTATAAGCATATCAAACACAAGCATTCATTTGCTTTTTGTATTAAGTTATTAATGTGTTTGTTGATATGTAATTAAAGCTAAGCTCAAATGTTGTTTCGAATTAGTATTGAGATTATGAATGGAAGAAATTCCTTTTTGTATATATTCATGTTTACTTTTTGGAGTTGTTAACGGTGGTTGGGGAATTGTATGTGTATATGTATATTGATGGTTGTAGGAAATTGGTAATGTGTAAGAGCATAATATTATGTGTGAATGTTGGGTTCTGGGTTCGGAATTGAAGGTTTCGCCGTGGTAAAGCCAAACTTTGGCCGCGGTGAATCTTTTCCGAAGGAGTTTTTGTTTGATTTTCGGTAACTTGGCCGTAATGAAAGTTAGACTTTCGTCGCGGTGTATTTGTCCCGAAGGGTGAGTTCGCTCGACCTTGAGACTTCATTGTGACGAACTTCTCCCGAATGGTCCTTGGGATTTTTCCCATATCTTTGCTACGGCGAACATATACTTTGCCTAAGCTAACCCGCCACCGCTAACAGCAAAAAAATTTTCTCAATGGAAGTTTTCAACTTTTTGTTTGAATGACCATTACTTGACCATCTTAAATCGTTGCCTCAAGATAGATAACGGGATGTGGCCCTAACATCACCCTTTAAAGAAGGGGTGGAAGTTTCATGCTAAATTAAGTGGTTTTAAAATTCACTTAAGTCCCATTAACTCTCCGTTGATGATGGGGTTAGAGGAAGGCCAAAGGGTGTAAGAAACACAATTTCATGCAAGTGTTATATGAAAACAATAGACTTTTTGGTGAAGTATTCATCATCATCTCTAACTCTTTACAAATACTTTCTCAAAGAATATATCACAAAGCTAGCACTTTGTGTGTGTTCTAGTCATTCTTCCTAAGAGGTTTTAAGCTTCACTCTTCGCGTAGATATCATTAAAGACATCCTCCTTTGGTCATTATAGTTTACGACAACTCGAAGAGGTGAAGATAACAAAGAACAAAGGAGATTGTAAGGTACATATCTTAAGTTCATGTTTTGTTAAAGTTACATCTAATGGCACTTGAAAGTTCTTGTCTTTTTGGGTTTTGTTTTATATTTCTGCTACTATTTTCTATTTTTGAAGCATATAATACAAGATCAAAATCCAACACTAAGTTGGTAATATCTATCCAATCCTTCTAGCCTACAAATTTGAATTTGTCACCCTCTTAGATGATCATTATTCGAAATTATTGTGCATAGGTTTATCCTTAATGATTGTGTCTGGCTCTAGTTAAGGTTGGGTGGAATAATTTATTCTACCCACTTATTTGTTATTGATTTTTGAAATTTTTGATATCGTTTATGAACAATCCTATTATTTTTTCTCCACACTGAGGTTTTCATGTAAATCCTTGTATCTCTTCGTAATATGAGCTGAGTTTATTTTACTTATTTTTGTTGTGATTTTTAATTGGTATTGATTATCCATTTGACAGCATAACTAGAGGAAAGATTGCATTCATTTATTGCTTCCACTAACTTCTACTTATTGCTTGTTTATATTTTGGTCTATCTCTTCAACATATTAGTATCAGAGCTTGGTTTTAAAGCTTGTATAGTTTGTTGTGTTAGTTAAAATGGAAAATAAAAGCAATGTGCAAGGAATGATTTATTTAAATTATGAGGTTTATTATATGTAAACAATAAAATAGAAGATATTCTTTACATAAAGGATTTATATGACCCTATTATATATCAAACAATATCAACTAATGTTTTAGAAAGTGATTGAAAAATTTTAAATCGAAAGGCTATTAGAACAATTAGACTATTTGTTGATATGAGTGTCTTCTAACATATTGTCAATGATAAAAATACTTATGAATTATGGATGAAACTTGAGACCATAATGAAAGAAATAATATCTTAAGCAAAGTGTCATTGATGAGGAAACTTATAAAGTTTCAATATAAAGATCATGATAGCATAATAGTACATTTTAAATAATTTTTAGTGCTTCATTAATTAGTTGTCTACCATGAAAATGTTCTAAATGATAAGTTATAGGCTTTGCTATTTCTTTACTTATTGTAGAAAAGTTGGGACACTTTTATCGTGTCATTACCAAATTCCAATTTAGAAAGCAAGTTGACAATAGAGATTTCAAAGTTAATATAATAAAAAAAGAGACTAAAAGAAAAGAGACGGGTACTGCCTACCATTAAAAGGCTAATGTAGCCCAAGAATCCAACAGGGATAAAAGTAAGAGTCAAAGCCCCACAATAGGGACAAGTTTACTAGGAGATCATAATCTAAAAGCAAGATCATTTACCACTATTGTCGTAATTCAGGAAATATTCAAAAGTATTACAGAAAGAGAAAAAAAGATTTTGGTAAAAAGAAGAAAGAAAAAGATGAAAAATCTTAGCAACAATAAAAAAATGAGGACACCACAACAATTACTACTACTGATAAAAAATTATTTTGGCTTATTAATTTAGGTTCCTCATATAATCTCACCTCATATTAAAAGTACTTCTTACTAGTAGTGACTATCGCTAAGTGAAAATGGAGAATAATGGCTCATCCAAGATTATAAGTATAAGTAAAATGTACTTTAAAACATCCAATAGTTGTTGGTGTTAAGAGATGTCAGAAATGTTCATGATATCATGTTGAATTTAATTTTAGTAAGTGTACTCCATAAGGATGGTTTCTTTAGTAAATTTTGTAAGGAAAAATGAAAAGTCATAAGCAGGAGTTCAGCAACAGCTAAACAACTAAGTAGAGAACCTTGTATATGAAGCAAGCTAAACTATGTCAAGGAGATGCCAATGTGATTAGTAATTCTTCCAGTGAGTTATGACACAAAAGACTTGGCCACATAAGTGAAAGAGGTATGTATGTCCTTACTATGAAACAATTCCTCCCTGATGTACAAGGTATGTCTTTAAGACCTTATGTTGATTGTTTAGTTAGAATGACATATAGTATTATTTCATCCTTATACCTTATATAAAAGATATCATATTATAGATCATGTGCATAATGATATTTATGTTATGGATTCTAAGTCAAATTTTGATGCACTATATTTTTTTTGCTTTATTTGATGAATTTTTTTATAAAACCACGGGCTTTTATGTTAAAAATTAAAGATCAGGTACTATTAATGGTTAGAGAGTTTTAGACCAAAGTTGAGAGAGAAACAAGTCAAAAACTCAAGTTTGTAATAATTGTAAAGAATATAAAGGAACATTTGAGGCATACTACAAGGCTTAGGGTATCAGACTTACATTTTATTTAAATGGTCTAGTAGAGAGAATGGACAAAACCATTCAAGAAAGAATTCGATATATGCAATCTCACGAAAATTAAAGTTACCAAAGTTCTATTCGGTAGAGGCAATGCATACAATATTATACCTCATTAATTAGTCTCCTTTAATCCCCCTTGATAGTGATGTTCTAAATAGAGTGTGGACCAATAGAGATGTTTCTTATAAGCGCTTGAGAGTCTTTAGATATTTGACATATGTCCACATTCCCAAAGATGAGAGGTCTAAGCCTAATAGTAAGTCAAAGCTATGCATCTTCCTTGGTTACTTATAAGATGAACCTAGGTATAAGTTGTGAGTTCTAGTTGGCAAGAAAGTGTTCAGAATTCCAGATGTTATATTTATAGAAAACAAGATCATTGAAGACTATAAGAAGACATAATAACCTAAGTCTTCTCCTTTTATCACAGTATACTAAACTTCTTGTTTTTTTCAAACGTTGTTTAGAGAAAACAACAATAAAATTTCTAGGAAGAAGATCATAATGGCAATGATGGTGATGATGAAAATGAAGAGCCATCAATAAAAGAGCCCATTATAGAACCAAAACTTTAATTAAGGAGATCTACTAGACATAATCAACCTTCCTCTAGATATCTAGTAACTAACTACTCTCTATTAAGTTGAGTGATAGGGAATAGTCATAGAGCTATAAAAGGCTATGTCATATGTGTATAGCAAGGAGTGATACAATGCAATGTAAAAAGAGATGAAATCTTTGAATAAGAACCACACTTGTGACTTGATAAAGTTTCTTAAAGGTAAGAAAGAACTCAAGAATAAGTCATTGTTTAAATTGAAGATTGGAGGAGATGGTTCAGCACCTAGGTACAATGTAAAGATTATTATAAAATGTCTCAATCAAAATAAAGGTATTGAATTTGATGAGATTTTCTCTCTAGTTGTGAAGATGGTTTAATTCAGTTTATTATTGGCTTAGTTGTTAGTATGGAGCTAGAAATATAACAAATCAAAATGAAAAACAACAATCATCTATAATTATTTAGAGGAGATAATTTATATAAAACAACCTGAAAGCTTTGAGGTCAAGAGAATAAGAACCTAGTGTATTGTTTAAAAAAGAGCTTGGAAGGCTTAAATCAAGCACTTCAATAAGGTACAAGAAGTTCGAGTCTTTTATATTAGACTATAGGTTTTACAAGACATGTAGATCATTTTGTACCTGTAAAGAACTATGTTGAGAGTGATTTTCTTATTTTCTTGTTATATCTTAATGAAAATGTTTATTATGAGTTCTGATACTAAAAAGACCACTAACTTGAAGAGTGCATTGAATAAGTCATTTGCAATGAAGGACCTTGGCCTTGCAAACTAAATTTTGGGCAGTAGTTATGGCTATCACAAGAAAGATATATCAAGAATGTGTTGTAAAAGTTCATATAAACAAAGGTACATACATGAGTTCTCCACTTGTAAGCCATATAAAATTGAGTTTTGGTTAGTGTCCTATAGGTGATGAAGTAAAGAAAGAGATGAAGGTGCCTTATGCATCCACCATGGAAAGCTTGATGTATGTTATAGAATATATTAGGATGGATATAACTTAGACTTTTGGGATTATTATTAGATTCATAAGTAATATTGAAAAGGAGTATTAGGAAGTAATGAAATAGATTTTCAAACATCTCAGAGGTACTTCTAGAGTGTGTTTGTGTTTTAGTCATAAACTACTTATGTTAGATGATTATACAGATGCTGATATGCCAAGGAATATTAATTCAATTCTACTTCCAAATACTTGATGATATTTATAAGGGGAGCTATCACTACAGGAAATTGATGATGCTTTATGCGATAAAATAAAAAAATCATCAATAGCTATATGTGATGTTTTTTGACAAATTAGATAATTGCTTATAGATTAGTTTGTTGTGGTATGTACTACTAGCAATCAAGGTTGCAAAAGTATGTTATTGTGTTTACTACTAAATCCTAGTACATAGTAGTTTTTAAAGTTGGTAAGGAATGAGAATTGGTGAGAGATTTTTTCAAAGATTTAAGTTTGAACCAAGAGAAATTCGTAACCACTATGATAGTTAGAGTGAGGTCCCTTTACCAAGCACACTGTTTACAACTTTCAAACCAAACATATTCAAGGAGTATCATTGGATTTGAGAAGTGGTAGATGACAAGTTACTTGAACTTATAAAGATTCACACTAATCTTATTGAGTCAGATATATTAATGAAGATCTTGTCAAATGATAAGCTTACTATTTATCAAAAGAAAATGGGCTTGGTCAAACACCCCAAATAAGAGTAAAGGGAAGCTATATTGATTATTCCTCCTACTTGAAGGAAAAGCCCATATTTTATTTTGGACTAATTTCATGTATTTTACTATGTGAGATTATCTTATATGATATTTATATAGTATGAGATTGGAATTACCAACTTTAGCTATTGGAGTTATGTAAATATAGCGCCCTAGAAAGTAAGTATATTTACTTATAACTTAATCTTCTTCCAGTTACTTTTTTGTAATGAAAATATTTATTATTAATAAAACAAAAGAGTTTGATTTTATTTGTATGAGCATAATATAACTAGTCATAAGGAACCAAGATTCTTTTCTAAGTAATATACATATACATAGAGATGTATGGGAAACATGTATATTATTATAATCTAAATTAGTTGATTCTCAGTTGAATAATCAAGTTAGTCGCTTTATTATGGATTAGACTGCAGTGTTGCGATTTATCTCCGTATAAGTAAAGGAGTTTTCTTCAAGAGAATGATGAGTTTCATATCATGATAGTAGTTGACTATCGATAATGACATTATTAAATGAATTTGAAATCACTTATTTTTTTAAAGATTAAAGTAGGTCGTTTCTTTAATCCTAAAATATACACTTTAGCATTCTTTTATTACAAACCTTAATTTGAGTGGTGAACTCATATGTGTTTCATTATAATTCTTGATATGATCGGAATAGATTTTTACTAAGTATCAATCTAATGTCTGCATCTTGGAATTATTAATTAAAAGATGTATCAGGAAACATTCACTCAAATAAAGAGTTTATAGTGATACCATCACTTCTAGATGTTTTACAGAGATTGGTGATTAAACTGGCACCAATAGTTTGATGGACTAGCCATCCATCAAGTCTTAACACCAAGATGAGATCTTGTGTGTTAAGCACCATATAGAGTGAAACGGGAGATTTAGAAGAAAAAATCAAAATAAGGGCAAAACTGTAATTTTATCCTTTATTATGGGAAGACTATAATATGGTTCATAATAGAGTTTTAAATTGGATATCTAATTTGAAACATGTGTTCTCATAATATTTAGTAATTCAAGAGTTCAATTGATTGTCTTTAATGGAATGACAATTGGTTAATAAGATGTAATTAATTCTAATAAGACTAAATTAATGCTAGGCTTATTGGAGCTTGAATTATATAAGTCCAATTAGATCCCCCACTTGGCTTCTACGAAAAGTTATCAAGTAAAGTAAGAAAAATAAATATAGGTTACTGGAAAGAAAATAAATCAAAAAAGAAAAGACCGAATTAGATTCGGAATAATAAGACCGGAATAATTTAATTAAGAGTTAATTAACTTGGGTTTTAAGCCTATGATTAAATGTTGGGCTTATGCTAATTAATTGTTAATTAGAAGCCCAAAATGAAAATTTAATATTGGGCTGGATTTTAATTAATTAGATTAATTAAATTGAAACAATATTTGTAAATACAAAAGAAGGGCAAAATCAAAATCTACAATAATGTAGATTTCGGTTTTATATAGCTAAATGGACAGTTGCACATTTAGCATGGAATTGCTAAATATAAGAGTTTTTATCATGATTAATCATCATTAAATGGTTTAATGGTTGTCATTTAATGTTGGCATGTAGAAAACTTAGAAACCTTTTAGCATTCATTTGATTAAAGAAGGAAGCAATGCATTTGTTGCTCTCTCTCCCTTCTTTCATCATATAACCAAAAATAAGAATGTCTTTTTTTTTTTTTTTGGTCTTTTCATCTAGCCATATTAAAACAAATGGGAATGCATTACTTCCTTCTTTAATCAAATAACTGAAAATAAGAGTGTCTTGCTTTTTTTTTTGTCTTTTCATCTAGCCATGTTAAAACAAATGAGAAATAGGTGGTGCATTGGTTGGTCTTCCACTCCTTTCTTTCATGAGCTAGCCTAAATTAGGAATGAGAGTGTCTCATTTTGGTTCTTTCAACTAGTTGATCATAAAAGGAAAACCTCTACAATATTTCTTCTTCTTTCCCACCAAAGGATCTTGTTAACCAAGTTGTCTAAGGAGAACAAGTGGTATATCAGATTAGTTGAGAATACAATAGCAAGGAGAGGATACAATAGTGAGGAGTCGAAGCTGTAGCAAAGGAGTCGGTAAAATTTCGATCTTGTTCTTATGTTATTTATTTTTCTAATAATGTATCATGTATGGATTAAACATGTTGATTTGGATATTATGTTTCTGCTGCGTTTTGATTTCAGAAAAAGTTTTTGAAATCTACCGTTTAACCAAATCTCATATGATATTGTTTTCAATCCAACATTACCTGTGCTTGAAGTACTCATTTGAAAGAAAAATGAGGATGATAAAGTGTGAATAAGTGGATGGAAAATTTCTTGCAGCTTATGAGCTATAATAGAGAGAGAAGAGAGCATTGATCTACAGAGTGAAGAAAAGAGAAAAAAAATAATGAAGTAGAATTTTTTCTTACTCTGGTTGATAACCAAATAACCTCAAATCATATAAAATTTTAGTATGTTATTCTTGGAACTTATCTTTTCACATCCGATGGTCAAAATTTTGTTTATTTATTCCTCTTTATATGAGAAACTTGTATTTACCACCCCTTTAGATAATGATTATTCGAAATTATTGAGTTAAGGTTCATCCATAATAATTATATTTACCTTATTTAAGGTTGGGAAGAATAATTATTGTATCCACTTCTTTGTTATTAATTAGTGAAAGTTTTGACACCGTTTGTAATCGACCTTGTAATTTTTTTCTCCCATAGAATGTTTATATAATCTTTGTATTATGAACTAATTTTATTTTACTTATTATTGTTGTGACTTTTGATTAGTATTAATTATTTATTAGACAACATAACTCGAAAAAACTTATTTATCACTTCCGATAACATCTTCTTATTGCTTGTGTGTATTTTAATCCCTTTGTAAACTAGCCAAATGAATACATCTATGTAGTACTACATCAATTTGGAAGTGTTGTCACAAAATGGAGTTCCGGTAAAAAGTGAGAAAAAGCCTTACATCCTTGCTCTTTAATTTGGTATTTTCAACAAATATGTTGTCGTATTAGGTTTACTCTACAACTTCCTCAGTATCATTTTACTTTTTTGCATCCTTCCAAACTAATAGTTTAACACTACAAGAAAAAAGATTTTTACGACGGAAATTATCGACAGAAAATAAAGCTTTTCCATCGGGAAATAAATTTAGCGACAGTAATTACTGACGGAAAGAAACATCGAAGAAACGACTATTGGTAAATTTAGCGATGGCAGCTTATGTATCCGTTGGTACCATTAGCGACGAAATTTTAGATTTCCGTCAGTAAGTTAAAGAAATTTTACATACGAATTTATAGAATTTTATAGATACTTTGCAGAAGGAATCGCAATATTTCATTGGTGAATTTGTCGATGATAAATCGTGTGTTCGTCGTTAAAGTTATCGACAGATATTTATGTTTATGTTGTTAAATTTACCGATGGAAACATTAATCGTCGCTAAATTTTTACCGACGGTTATGAATTTTTTTGTATATTTAATTTCTGTAAATAATTTAACATTAATTGATAAATATAATGTAAACATTATCCTAATTGTTAATATAATAAAAAATTAAAATGTACCTGAATAAGTAATTATTGTAATTAACTGTAAATTAAGAATTTATACAAAAACTTAAGTGTAGCAAAACATCAAATGCATTCACTATATAGGTGGCGAAGGCGGATGCTTTGACTGCTGCGATAAGGTATTGTCCTTCCCTTTCAATTGATCCATCTCATTATAAAGTTGGGCTATATACTCCATCAATTGTTGCAATTGAGTTGTCAGTCTCTCTACCTTACTCTCAAGCTAGAGGACTCTCTCATTTGATGCAGATCGCCTATTAGATCTAGCTATAGTGAATTTGGAGGATTTCAAATAACATGTGTTTACAAATAAACCTAAGCCAAAAATGTGGCACCCCCTACCGCAGGGTACGTATTGGGACGCCTGAAAATCATTTTGGTACATATCCTACGATAAGGGCGAGCTACGTTCAATCATTACATTCTATTCATATGGCATCATATCAATCTTCACTTTTAAAAAAAGCATCATAAGAAAACCATAATATTTTAAAACCAACTTTTTTCTCATTTCATTTCATAAAAACTCGATTGTCTATATTGTGACTTTCAACAATTTCCATAAGTACATCATCAAACCTAATACAATAGTATTTCATGAATGAGGAAAATATATAAAATGTAATTGATTTGTCCAAAAATCTCAGCTGACCGACCTTTGAACCATGACTTCTCTTGCCAATCATAGTTTACAAGACTGGTAGAGCCTCTTAGTAGCTAGAGTCGTCTCTCGGTCCTGAAAAGACAACGTTGCAATTTTGGTGAGTCTTGCAAATTCAATGAGGTAACCATCGATGGTTCACTCAATTCCTGTAACACATCATTTCATATAACATATAGTCACGTTGTTGCATATTGGATCACGTTTCACATTTTCACTTAAGCATAGGCAAATTATGCATTTCAATCAATCAAACATACATAACCAAATGCATATGAAATGATCATGAGACTCTTTTCCAATTATTATGTTGTTGTGACCGAGTGCCTGAACTGTCCCGTATCTATTTTAGATATCGGGCTCATTAATAACTGTCCCTTATCCGATGAGGATACAGGGCTCATTACACGTTGAGCCTGAGGCTTTGAAACACTTGTGAGCTTGAGACTCATTTTCACTCGTTGAGCTTTAAGCTCTGATCGTTGGCTACTCAAGTCATAGCTTCCATTATCTAATTATGCATTCATGATTGGAATGCATGTAACACAATCAATCACATTATATAGCACATAGGTGTTCACATTCACATACATGTAGTACTTCAATAACTCAATCCTCATTCACATTCATCAGACCTTTTATCCGTAATCCATAATTAAACACATTCATTTTGCATTCATTCATCATTCACAGCATAACCCAAGCAAACAATAATTGAGGGAAACCATCTAGGTTACTCACAGGTTGCTCCCGAAGCTAATGCCTGGAACTGCCTGCAATGTCTGGAGGTTGACGTTCTAATTGCTCCTCTATAACAAATAACATACATATATATCACAATTTGCACAATCATAGGCGTTTAATAATGCACATGAATGCAATGAAATATGTTCAATGCGTGTTCATGACAACACAGGGTATCAATCCATCAATTTCATCACAAAACAATCAAATATCAAAACTCACTTAACTAGCATTTGTTCGTAGGATTTATACCTCAACAAACCATTTGAATCCAATTTCATAACCTAATGAGCCATTTCAGGTTTTTCTCCAAACTCTGACTTTCAAGTGTACTGTTCTTGATCATTAAGACCGAAAATAAAGTAATTTGATAGTACTACCTTCTAGAAAAGTGTTCCTCTATGCCTTATCTTTCTAATGACATCAAAATCATTCAATTTGGTCAAGTTGTGTGAAAGTTATACTCGAAATATTCCCGGACTGCTTTTATTATGAGACAATACCCTATACTCAATTTCCATCCAAAAATTGAAACTCTTATGAGTCTGATTCAAAATTTTATTTCTTCATATAATTTATATCCCTATGTTTCTATTTTACTACAAATCAGAGCTCTACAAATCAAGATATCATCAAAATACTGAAGTATGTTCAGAAGAATAACATCAGTTCATACTATCTAAGAATAAACTCACTGTACCCGTTCCACTTTTTCACTCAATTTTTCTCAATTATATTCAGAGGGATAATATTTTTGGCAAAGATGTATATAAATGTCTTACGAATCCAATGGTTCGAAAATCAAGTCATTTGGATGTCTAAAGAAGGAGTTATGATCAAAAGAATCCAATCTGTTTTTGTCCTCCATCATACTGAACCTATTTCGGGGAAACAGCTATAACTTTCCCTAAAAATTTCTGATTAAGGCTTTATTTATATTTATCAAAAGAAGACTTCAAAAGCTACAACTTTCATGAATACCTAAAAGTCAAATTCCATCTTCTCCATCTTACTTTTGCTTCATCTTACTTTTTCTTCGTCTTACTTTTGCTTCGTCTTACTTTGCTTAGTCTTACTTTTACTTCGTCTTACTTTTGCTTCGTCTTACTTTTGCTTTGTCTTACTTTACTTCGTCTTACTTTCGCTTTGTCTTAATTTTGCTTCATCTTACTTTACTTCGTCTTACTTCCTATCATCTTAGTTTCTATCGTCTTAGTTTCCATCGTCTTACTTTTGCTTCGTCTTACTTTACTTCGTCTTAGTTCCTATCGTCTTACTCTTGCATCTCCACATAAAAAGGTCATAACTTTCGACTCAATGTCCAAAAATTCCAGACTATATACTGTTGTAAAGATAAAAGAAACATATACAACTTCAAGAAGGAATCTTTGCCAAAATCTATCTAAATTAATCCAGATTTTCTCTCGAAGTCAGAATACGAATTTTACGTTCAGCTCCCAATGTACTGCACTCAGTTCTCAACTTCATGAAATTTTGAGAATTTTAGAGACAGAATTGAAATTTGATGTATTGATACGAAATGTAGCCATATATCTATAGGTTAATCCAAATTAAGAATCATCTCATTTGGACAACTAGAGAAGACATTGTGGCTAAAATACTGAAGCACATTCAGTGAACATTTTTTCAGATTTTCAAACTTTCAATATTTTACATCTAGCTCATCTTCTACCTAAATTATCTCTTCCATTATATTTCCTCATCATCATCTACCCAAATAACTCAATATATCAATCACAAAAACAAACTCATGGTCTATAATTGATCCTT
>JANSVA010000218.1:51872676-51891456 GCA_025504915.1 Erythroxylum reticulatum | reverse complement strand
CAAATATACAACTGTGTATTTCATGGACACAGGCGTGTATACAATCATGTATGTCTTCACTCTTCATGCTTCCTTCAAACGGTTCCAGAGATTTATAAAGTTAATCCATATAGTCGTGTAAGTTAAGGATGCTAGCGTGTAGCACTGTACACGACCGTATCTCCCCCAGAAGGGATTTGTCCAACCGTCATTCATCTAGTCTTCACTCTTTAGTCATTTCTACAAATTATAAAAATGTCGACAATCACTAAAAGTCTCAAAATAGAGCCAGACAATCAACATTTTTTTGCCTGACAACTTTTCTCTCAGGAAAGCTTAGATTGGACCAAGTTTTGGAAAATGTCTAACTCATAATAGAAGCTATCAGACCAAATATTTTTAAAATGTAGCTATTGGACTTGAAAGACAGATTGTGCAGTTTGCACAGCAAAAATTAGTTGAAACCAAATATTTTAGTCCATCAAAGCATAGAAGACAAGGTAATGTGACTTCAGAAAATAGACGGATCTTAGTTAGTCTCAAAAGCAATCCTCAATTTGATAGCTAAATCTTCATCAATAATATATTTCTAAAACCGTACCATTTATTTTTCATATTAATCAGAACGTGTCTTATTGTCGTTTTGGTACATGTTTCATGAGATGCGCTATGAATTTCCTTCGCAAGTCCTGTCCAATTTGTAGCCTATAGTGGACATCTCAAGCAAGAAAAAGGAAAAACAACATGCCAGACTTATGAACTAGCCCTAATTTTTTGGCTTGATTAACTTGTCTTATATTTAATGATTAAAAACTAAAGAAGATTTTAAATAAGATTAGTCTGTTCAATAATGTACGGATAAATTTGCAATAGATTAAAATTAAGTTATAAACTAAAGACTTGGTCAGTTCATCCTCTACCGTTCAAAATTCTTCCGTACTTGCTCCTGATAGTAAACTTCATTGCTTTTGCGTATATATATATATATATATTTCAGTAGATATCAGATAAGAAAAAGAAACCATGTCAATAACAAAATAATATTCTGAATCATTACGTACGTAAATCTTTACAATTAAAATTTGGAGGATTCTCTACCAGATATATGAAAATTGCAGTCACATATAAGTCTTCTTTTCTTTTTTCTGTTAAAAATTAATGTGACACTTTTAAGTTATACTTGTTTATAAGTAGCACGTGAAGGCAGAATTGCCGGTCAGAACCTTCTGTAGTTACTAAACCAGATTGATGACCATTATTTCTCGAAAATACTTCACAAGTAAGGTTAACGTTTTAATTTAAATGTATTAGGAATAAGTAATGAGTTGTAGTTTTGGCCAAGCTTTCGACCTCTTCACGTACAAAGAAATCGCTTATAGACATGAAGAAAGTAATTACTTTGTTTCAAGCGAATCTTGTTCGTGTAGCTGGAGTCTATCATTTCCAAAAGACGAGACAAAAACAAAATATAGCTCTCTTCTTGCATCAAATAGTTAATTTTTTAAGTTAGCATTGCGACTTCTGTAACAAAATTGTCATATCCTTAATGATTCCACTACGATTTGTCTTCCTTCCTAACACGTTTCAGGGCACTAATAAACTAATAAATATGGCTGAGAATGAAAGCTAATTGCTTGGTTACTTGATTATTACAGAACAAGTTAAGTAAGTGGTCACAGAGCAAGATACAACAGAAACATATAATTGAGGAGAGATAACGAAGCTTAAGAGATTAATTAAATGTGGCCACCATGGATACTGGTCGTGACATGACACTGGGTGACCACATATTATAATACCCACTTATTTTGAATCATTGCATATATTTATGTTTTAATATTTTGTCTCTTTAGAATAATGAAGTACTGCTATAATTTGTTAATCTGCAGATAGTGTGATTATAATGATTTTAGAAGATCAAATGTAGATTTTTTTTAGACAAAGGTGGAACTATAACCACTATTTTTTGAATGCGTATTAAGTCAATAAGTCAAAATACAGCATCAAAAATGGATACGTGTTATAACCATTGCTTATTTCGAAGAAATTGTAGGAGCATATTACCTATAATTTTGTTTAAGAATTTCTAAGGACAAGGTGATAAGTTAGTATTGATGATTATAACAAATTAACTCATCTTACCTGGTAGCGATGAGTTATTTGCTAGATAGGATGGTGAAATTCTACACATAGAGAGATTGTGAGATTTGATGGAGTTCCTGTTCTAATCAAGTTGGATCCAGATATTAGGCTTGTGGTCAAGTTTGTGAGAAGTTCGCATGATGCCTTGAGGATCAGGTTGGGTTTAACTTTTTATCCTTACGCATGGACATTTGGAGAGGATAATACAAATCCCGTGGGATATATTGATACGTAAACGGATTGGTCTAACCAAAACATATAGAAGAAGCACTATGTGGGTAAGAGAAGACGAGCCTTGTGTTATGTTAAAGAAGGCTGGTGCTGTTCACAAACGGCTTGAATCCTGGATATATGTACGCCTAACAGAACCAAAAGACGTGCGCATAATTTGATGTGTCCTTTTCTCTCTTGATTCTAATCCCTTCTCCCTCTCATTGTTGTGCTTTTTGCTGCCTTGTTATCTTTGTCGTTTCTTACATGTTTTCTATATTGGAACCAAGAAATAGTTATTCATTAGCTCTGTAAATTTGGTGACATTCATAATGTTGAATATATATATCTATAGAGCATTATTTTTTTCCAGACATATTGTGTGTGTGTGTGTGTTCTTGAATATTCTATAGGGATATTCCACCGATGCTTTTAATGAGAGAGTGTGTGGTGGAAATCTATGATGGTTGAAAACACAAGGATGAAAGAAATGGCTGCTTAGATTAAGTGAGGGTTGGACGATACTGCAAACCTGCATGAACGAGATGCATATACTCAAATTCGTTTGGGATGTATTGAGAAGAATTTGGAATCCTTGAATAGACATATGGAAAGGCTCAACAAATCTATTGATCGCTAGGAACATAATATTGTGGTTGAAGGGTCATCGGCAAAGGTAGGCTTGCTGCAAACTACTAGATCCTTTAATACATTGCAAGTTCGACAAGTCAAGATTGATTTTCCAAAGTTTGATGGGACGGATCCTCTCACGTGGATCTTTAGAGTTGAACAGTTTTTCACTTTTTATGATACTTACAACGTCTAGAGGTTCACAATCGCCGCAGTACACTTTGAAGGGATGGTGGTTCCTTGGTAACAGATGTTGCAGAAGGCCAACTTAATCCCAATTTGGGCTTCACTAATACAGGCCATAGAGGAGCATTTTGGCCCATTATGATTTGAGTCACCTTAAGCCCAACCTTTTAAATTGATGCAAAATGGGTCACTTAGTCAATACTATACTCAATTCATGATCCTGGCTAGCTGATCTAAAAATCTTACCAGGAATGTGTTATTGGACTGCTTCATAAGTGGGTTGAAGGAGCCATTAAGTTTGATTCGAGTTATTGGGCTTGCTAAACTCTATGATGAAAGAAGAAGCTTTGGAAATTATTTCGGCTTAGTTAGACCAAAAAATCTTACTCCAATTCCCAAGACTGATCCTCACGTGACCAATTCCAATTTCCCAATGCGCCTGCCTCCACCAACTGCTTTTGCAAATCCCCCTCCTCTGTTATCAACACCCACAATGCAGTCTCACTTCGCTGCTCATAATCCCACTCCCATCTGCCGTATTACTCCAACCGAGATGCAGCTAAGAAGAGACAAGGGTCTAAGCTTTGCAAATGATAAGAAGTACTATAAGGATCACTGGTGCTCAAATAAGCAATTAATGTTGTTTCTGACCGATGTAGATGAACAAACAGTGAACACTGTATCGAAAGAAGCAAATTAAAATGAAGGTGAGTTAACTCATCATCACTAATCGCTTCATGCGATGAATGGTACATCAGGAGGAACCACTATTCGATTTTAGGGGCTATTAACATTACCTAGGCATGGGTGTTATTGGATGGGGGAAGCTCTGATAGTTTTATACAACCTAGAGTTGCTTGACATTTATGGCTTCCCATTAAGCCAGCTTGCGGGGTCAAGGTGATGGTTGGAAACGACTAGTTCTTAGTAGCTGAGGGTATTATTAGAGTGTTACCGGTTCAAATTAATGGGTATGTAGTCTCCTTCATTGCTTATGTCCTTAATGTATCAGGAAATGATGTGGTAATAGGAGCTTCGTGGCTGGCTACACTTGGTGCTCACATTGCTAATTATAAGGAAGCATACATTCAGTTTCACGATGGTGAGTGTTTGCTTACATTGCAAGGCATAAAATCTGCTCTTCCTACTCTTGCTACATGCCACCATGTGCAGAGAATACAAACAACCAAGGCTACTGTTGAGTTATATGTTTTGACATTCACCTTTCCGGCTACACAAGCCAATCCGCTCATTTAAGTACCAGATGATATATCCGAGGATATGAAGCAGTTGTTACAGAAACATATTTCTATGTTTGAACGACCTTGGGGGTTACCCTACTAGAAAACACGACCATGTCATTCCTCTTTAGGATGGGGTTACAACAATTAAGGTAAGGCCTTATAGATACCCGTTTTCTCATAAGTTTGAAATTGAAAAGATGGTTGAGAAGACGTTGTGTGAAGGAATTAGTCAAACCAGTACCAATCTATTTTCAGCACCTATGGTATTGATCAAGAAGAAGGACGACACTTGGTGCTTTTACACAGATTATCGAGCCTTAAATGTTATTACCATTAAAGATTTGAAAAATTGTGGGGGTGTATTAGTTTTGCAAAATCTTAAATTTATTGTAGTTTTTTCTAGCACAATCAAAAACTAGAAAATTTAAACACATCAAAATAAATCGACACCAATATTTGTTAACGCAGCCCAACGTACTTTGGCTACATCTACAAGCCTTAACCCAACTTAATACTTTCACCAAAGAATAATGATATTTCTACACAAGGCTTTAATAAGTCAATATCACTCAACTCTTGACACTACCCCTCGTCCTCATTACTCGTGAAAGTGATTCACACCCAATAACATGACCAACTCATGTTAACCTCAACAGAGGATTTTTATCAATAATCTTTTAACTACAGAATGATAAATAGATAACTCAAGTGATTAATCACAATTTAACTTAAATGAGAACAATTAAAGAAAGAAACAAAGAACAACTTCCTAATGCTTTAAGCACTTTCAAAGATTAATCTGACAGTTGTTCACCAATGACACTAACTGATTCACATAAACATCAACACAAAGCCACAGCTGCATCGTTAACACATTCATTAACCAAAGTATACATAACCCACAGGAAATCATTGACAATCTTTACTGCTTAAGATGGAGTTATACACGCACACCACATGCAGCCAACCAAAAATGATGCAGTGAAGAAGTCATGCACCCGTTGAGTCCCACTTACCCAATCTGTTACTACCTTGCAATACTTTGCACTCCATTAAAACATGATCTGCTCTTTCACCAGCAACTAACCCAGAACCAGATAAGGACTAACCCAAAAAGAGGCAAAGAAGGATTCATACATATAAGAAGTCATGTGTGCACCATACCATATATGCATCTCACTAACACTATCATTCAGCCCACGACAACATGGTACATATGCACTCCTATTCCAGATGAGGGTTCACGCACACACGCTATACTAACTTCAGCAATCACAAAGTCACTCACGTAAGGAGCCCAGAAGATAGGTTACACATGTAACGACATCTCAAGCAATCTTACAATATTCTTCAATAAACCAACGTGATCTCTATACACTCCTAATAATGATAGACTTCTATTTCACTTCAAGTCTTATCCAAGAATCCAAATCAAATAAGAAGTATTACTTCTTTACACCTCATCTTAATTTGGATTTTAATCATTATCTTGAAGATCCAATAATAAAAATACCAAAATTAAATAATGATAAATATAACAAATATCTTAACAATCTCCCCCTTTTTTGAAATTTTTATCAAAAATAAGAAGCTCCTCCTGAATAACATAATTGAATATATAAATATTGAAGTCACAATATTCCCCCTCAAACCAAAGTCCAAGTATAGACAAAAATATCTGATGTTCACAAGCAACCAACGCTTTCACAAATAGCTCAAAATAACCAAGTTCAAACCCATACAAATCCAAGTCATCTCCCCTTTTGGGGCAAAGGATGCAAAAAGGAAAAGTGAAGAAGCTTTGGAGAATCGAAGAACCCGCTACTTCAATTGAAGAAGAACATCAAGATCAACTTGAAAAATGCCTTCAATTTGTTCAATTTCAGTAAACAAAGCTGCATGAGGATTATTAGAAGAAGTTCCCGAGTCATCTAAAGGACCAGGTGAAGTGTAACACAAATCCACAACCTATGGTTGCTTGAAAATTCTAGGTGAGATGTTCATCAAGATGACTGGTTTAAGTATACTCGTCTCCAACCAAGGGACACCATTTGCATATAAAAATTGAGAAATCAAACAAGGAAAGTAAAGCAGGGAATGTGACTTAGCTCCAGTAGCCAGCATAGCTTTAATTATAAGTCGCCCCAAATTGAAATTGTAGCATAGACCAGTTTAGCCTGCGCTAGATAAACTAAAGCAATTTATGTTCAGCTTCAAAAGAACAAAATTTGATTAATACCGCATTGTCCATTGTCAAAAAAACAAAAGGAATTTGTCGAGGTGGGTGGACTGTTTTTCGAGCTTGTTGCTTAGTTCATTTCTGAGTGACCATATGAGGAGTAGTCGATGGAGCAGTTGCAATGGGAATTTCGTCTGAATCAAATGAGGAGTCTTCGATCATGGAAAGCAGCACCTGTATGGTGTCATCACATTCTAGTGGTTTATCTCGAACCAAGGTGGTTCTGAGAATTTCAACAGGAGCAGTTAAGGATGACCCAAGCCTAGATATTTTCCTCCCAAGTGTCAGTTTTAGCAATAAACGATTGGAACAACGAATGGGTGCCACAGGCAGTTTTTCCGCAATCGAAAAGGAAGATTTCTCTTTGTTCTTGCCTATTTTGATGACTCACAATAGAAACCCAAACAAATTCAAGGATTGATGCTAGCATAGTGAGAGAGAGTTGTCCTTAGAGAGATTTTTAAGAGGTAAAGAGAGCCTACACAGATGAGGGTGAGATAGTCTTCGATGGAGCTCAACAACTCACGAGGATGTTAAATACATATGAAAGAGTCTTCAATTTAACCAAATGGAGGCTTAGATTTCAATAGATGGGATGAGCAGAGGAGGGAGTATGTGGAGGCAATAGAAGAAGACCATAAAGGGGTTAAGGATTTTAATTCCTATTGAAATAACACCTTTTTTATTTTTAAATTTTTTTTACATCAATAATGTAAGAAACAAAGTCCTAAAGCCCCTCGAAGAAGTTCAAACCTAACTGCGTCAAGAGGTTTCGTAAAAATGTCCGCTAATTGCTTTTCTGTAGACACATATGATAGGGTGGCTATTTTGTTCTCCACAAGCTCTCGAATAAAATGATACTTCAAATTAATGTGTTTTGTCTGCGAATGGTGAATCGAATTCTTCAAGATATCTATAGCACTCTTGTTATCACATAGGATTGTCAATACATCATGATCAATTCCATAATCTTCCACTGTCCGTTTCATCCAAAGAAGTTGAGAATAACAACTTCCTGCAGTAATATATTCTTCTTATGCGGTTAACAGTGAAATTGAATTATGCTTTTTATTGTACTAGGAAATCAGATTGTTACCAAGGAAGAAAAAACCTCTTGAAGTGTTTTTTGATTGTCTAGATTTTCAACTTAATTCGCATTGCTATACGTAACTAGATAGGACATAAAGTCACATGTATACTAAATTCCAAATTCAGATATCCCGCTTATGTACTTAATGATCCTCTTTCCTGCTGTCAAATGTGTATCTTTTGGATTGGCTTGGTAATGAGCACATACTCCGACACTATAACATATATCTAGTCTACTTGCTATTAAATACAATAGGCTCCTAATAATGCTCCGATGGAGTCTGAGATCAACATTTTTTCCGTTCTCATCTTTACCTTACTTCGTAGAAACACTTATAGGTGTTCTTGCATATCTAACATTCTCATGTCCAAACTTCTTTATTAAGTTCTTCACATATTTGGTTTGAGATACAAAGATTTCATCCTTCACTTGTTTAATTTGCAAACATAAAAAGAAGTTCAACTCACCAACTATACTCATCTCAAATTCATGTGTCATTAATTCAACAAAATCATCTACCATCTTAGGATGAGTGGAGCCAAATACAATATCATCAACATAAATCTGAGCAATCATCAAATCAGATCTAATTTTATTTATAAATAGAATTTTGTCAACACTACCTCGTTCGTAGCCTTTTTTGATGAGATATTGTGTGAATCTTTAGTATCAAGCCCTTGGCACTTGTTTGAGATTGTAAAGAGCCTTCTTCAGCTTAAAAATATGATCTACATAAGCTGAATCAATAATCCTTTTAGTTGCTCAACATAGACCTCTTCTTATATAAACCCATTCAAAAATGCACTCTTCACATCCATATGATAAAGCTTGAAGCCTTTCTCACATGCTATACCCAACAACAGTATAATAGACTCAAGTCGTGTTACTGGTGAAAAGGTTTTGTCAAAGTCTATTCCTTCAATCTGAAAATATCCTTGAGCCACAAACCTTGCTTTATTTCTAGTTACATTGCCCTTTTCATCTATTTTATTACGAAATACCCATTTCGTTCCAATCACATTCACATTCGATGGTCTTGGCACCAATTCTCATACATCATTTCATACAAATTGAGTCAATTCTTCTTGCATAGTTGCTATCTGGAACTCATCTTATCAGGCTTCTTTAACATTTTTAGGCTCGATTGAAGAGTTATAGCACAAATATCCTACAAGTTCTCAGTAATCGACTTTTTCTTTCTCTTATTTTTTTTCTTTCGTTGACATCACTAATAGCATTTTCTACTGTATGACTTCTTCTAATTTGTGATGGAGGATCCCGGTTCAAATTATTTTCTCTCTAGTTTTGAGTATTTAAAGGGATTATTTTCACATCAAATGTCTTGGAAGATCCTTTATTCAAAGTAACTGATAATTCTTCAGTTTGCGCATTTACTTCATCAACAGCAACTAACTGCAGATCTGGGCAATTTTTAGTTATAAAATCATTGTTTGTTTGAGCTGGTTCACAAGGCTAGTTTTGCATGTTCTCTTCTACCCCTGCAGAATTCAGTTGAGACACATCATCTGTTACCACATTTATGGATTAAAACGTCCTTTAATTAAACACTCGGTATGCTTTGCTATGAGTTGAATAACCAATGAAGATCCCTTCATAGCTCTTGCTCTCAATTTTTTGAGTTGTTCTCGATCTCTAAGAATGTAGCGTTTATTGCCAAAAACGTGAAAATAACTCACATCTAGTTTCTTTCCCTTCTAAAGTTCAAAAGATGTCTTTTTTAAGATGCTTCTAAGATAAACTCTATTACATATGAAACATACTAAGTGGTTCGACCCAAAATCATATAGACATCTTTCTTCCATTCGACATAGATTTAGCCATTTCTTGGAAGGTTCTATTTTTCCTCTCGACAACTGCATTTTGCTGTGGAGTTTTAGGTGCTAAAAATTCTTATATGATGCCATATTCATCACAAAACTCATTGAAGCTTGTATTCTCAAATTTCCTTCCATGATCTGACTGAATTCTCAACACTGCCATATTTTTCATATTCATAACCTACACGTATAGGCTTTCAAAGGCCTTGAAAGCATCTTATTTTTCTTTCAAAAATAATACCCAAGTGTATCTAGAATAGTCATCAACACAAGTTAAAAAGTATCTCATCCCACCAATGTTATCATGCTGTGTTGGACCAACCAAATCCATATCAATTAGTTCAGGTACATGTGAGGAAGTAACATATCTAACCTTTTTATGTGGCATTCTCATCTACTTACCCATTTGACATGCACTACACAACAATTTGTATTCTTTGTTCAATGAGGGTAAACCTTTCACGGCTTCCAATTTCTTTAACTTGCTAACGAGCTTATAGTTGATATGTCCAAGCTTTTGATGCCAGAAGTCTATCGTATTGTCATGAGACGCTTAATTGCAAGTATTGGTGACCTTCAGCATATAGCAATTATTTGCTGCTCACAATGCATTCTTCTTGCTCAATTAGCACTCTACATTCATCACTTCTAAATTTAACCAATAAACCATTATCACAGAGTTGGCTTATACTTACCAAATTGGCTTTTAATCCATTGACATGAAGCACATTTTTGAGATGTTGCATTCCATCCACACTTAACGACCCTTTACCAATTGCTAAAGTCTTCTTTCCATCTCCAAATGTCATATGTCCATCCACGTAACTTTGATAATTGGATAAGTAACTCTTTTCTCCTATCATATGACGTGAACATCCATTGTTAAAATACCAACCATTATGTGAAGTCGCCTTTATAGATTTAATAGCTACAAGAGCTTCCAATTGACTCTTTTTAACCCAAGTGTGCTTTGGAGCAATGGACTGTTATTGGAAATTTTGTAAGGAATGTATGCTCTTTCGGTTTTGGGTTCTTTGGAACAACATCTGTAATAAGTTGTAACAACTTGGTCTTATATATCCGATAACCCCACAAAAAAGACATGTAGGAACAAACCTCTAATTTTTCTTTGAGGTTTCTTCTTGGATAGATCTAGATGCATTATTTTTCTCATCATTCGCCTTAGATCATTCACCTTCATAGCCAATTCCTTGAAGATCTCCTTTTATCTTACCAATTTCTAATAATTTTTCTAACTTCTCTATGCCACTATTTAATATTCACAATCCCTTTTCGATACTGACCAATTTCAGTTTTGCTTCATCAAGTTCATCTAGTATTAACAGTAGTTTCGTCTCTAAGCCACGAATAATGTTCTTCATAGATAAGTTTTCATCATTTAACTTTTCGTTCTTCGTACGTGTTTGCACCCATTTTACGTACATTAATTTGTAACCTTCATAAATATTCTCCTTTTTATCATCTGATCCACTATCATAATTTGACATTGAGCTTTGAGCTAATTCATTTGCATTTTTCCAAAATTTTCAGATTTCTGAGGTTTTCATCATCGGTTACTTCCTTTTTTGTTGTTGTTAAGCAAGCAACTAGACTTTTGATGTACAGAGCAACTAACACAACATTATTCACAATTTCTTCTCCACTACCATATTCACTTTCAAATTATCACTCTAAGTACTCGTAAAGGATTTCCCTTTTCTTTTCTTCAAGGTGTTAGCACATTTCGCTTGCATATGCCCAAATCCTTGACATTCATGATATTGAATTCTCTTTGCTTTTCTTTCACCTTTGTGAGTTTTGACTTCTTGTTTGAAATTGTTGTTCGATGAGCTCCCACCATTTTGCCTTAATTTAAGTATGTCCTTTTTCACTCTTTTTATCCACTTTCTGAAATTTCATGTTAACAATATCATATCCTCATTCTCGTCAGATTCATCTTCTACATCATTTATACCTTTTGCAGTTTCAGCTTGTAGTGCCAATCCTTTGCTCTTTTCTTGTTTTCCCCTCAACAAATTCATTTCAAAATTGATAAGAATTCCAATTACATTCTCCAACGACAAGTCATTGATGTCATGAGCCTCCTCGATTACTGCAATTTTCAAAATAAATCTTGGAGATAGTGTTCTTAGCGTCTTTTCTAACAATTTCAGGTTTGAGTGTTTCTTCCCGAGTTGATATGCTTGGTTTGCTATATCGCACAATCTCTCATGGAAGTCTCCAATGGTTTCACTATCATCCATTTTCAATTCTTCAAATCTCACAACTAACATTTGAAGTTTTAAGGCTATCACAAATTTTGATCCCTTATGTATAGTCTGCAAAGTATTCCATGCATCTGTAGCTGAGTTACAAGCCGATATCATTGAAAAGCGACCTTCATCCACAATACTAAAGATGGCATGCATGGCTTGAGAATTTCCAAGTGCTCGCTCTCTCTTCTTCAGCTCTTGTCCATTCATATAGGTCTTTCAGTACTACTTCTCCCTTGTCATCAGTTATCACTGGATGTGTCCAACCATGTAACATTGAGTTCTATGCCTTTATTCCTTGTACCTGAATAAAAACTCTCATATGTGGTTTTAACATAGGATAATTGGAACCATCCAACAATGGTGACCTAGTACTCAATGAACCTTCTCTTATAGTCGTGTTTACGAAATGTGGATTGTTGATTACAAGTTGTTTTACGCTCAAAACTGCAAGTATACGAGTCATTACTTGTAATAAAAATTAGATATCATCCCATGGAGATTATGCTTAGGCACCACTTAATTCAGGTTGTGCTTTATTTAAGACTCAAATTTGAATATTAAACTGAAAAGTAAACTAAATCAAACAAATAGCAACGAAAAAATAATGTAATAATGGAAATATGTCAAGAGAATTAATTAAGTTGTGAGAGAGGGGATTTTACCTATCATTAGTCTAGCCATTTATGTGTTTATAGGGTGTCAGTTCTAAACGAGTGTAGGGTTGATTACTCTCTCTTGAGTTATAACCATTCCTTAAATTGTAAACCCTAATCGAATTATGGACTTGCAATATCTCAATTCACTAATTACCTATAATTTTAATTAGTTTTAAAGCTCTCTAATAAACAATCAGGTCTCGTATAGGATATCTCTCTAAGAAATTATCGACTAGACTGATTAAGTGGTCAATTAGATCACCTAATTCTCGTTAATCTGATCCAATATTTTTTATCTAACTCACCCTCTCGGTTTGTTATCGAAATATACAAAAAACTAATCAATCACAACATCCATACTAAATAAACACAATTCAACTAGATTCACATTAACAATAAGCAAAATCTCGAAGGAAAAGTTAGAACATTGTTAACAACTCAAAATCCATAACCATATAACCCATCCCGACCTTATACATTAAATGAATAAAAAGGGAAATAGGGCGAATAAAAATCAAGTTGGACGATTCAGGAAAGCCGCGGCATCGAGAGATCATCTAATCTGAGAAGCTTCGACGTCGGAACCCTCCTGTTCTTCTTTTCTCTCTCTCCTCTTTCTCTCTCTATTTTGGGTTTCCAAATATAGGTTGAATATAGACTCTTTCTAGGGTTCCATCATTATCCTTATTTATTCTTTTCCAATTAAGGTAACCCTAATGTCTTTCTAGGGTTCGAAATATCTAAAATGTCCCTCAAAAATTCGAATCCGAAAGTGACTCCATGTTTGCTTGCGCGTAAGCCACGATTGTGGCCCTTGATGACCGATCATGGACTGTTTATCTACTCTCTATCATGATCATGGCAAATTCCCCACGATTGTGGCCTTATGTTCGAGCTTCTGTCACAATCTTGGTGTATTAGCCATGATTGTGGGCCTATGTTGGTGCTTCTGTCACGATCGTGACAGATTCCCCACGACTATGACCCTGTGTTTTAGTTCAGTTCTCCTCTGAAACTCTTCCGAACACTAACAAACTCATCAGGCACGTCATTTATATATATATAATTGAAGCTCAAAAACATGTTCTCACCCAAGTAACACTTAAAACACAAACATTTATGATATAACATAATTCTTAACCTAAACACACACTATACAATCAAAGTAACCACTAAACACATATCAAATTACCTATAAAAATATAATGCAATCTACACCTATCACGGATCTAGACCAATTGCCATACCAAGTTTTGATTTGGTGTCCTTACTCTGATACCAATTGCAAAATCATAGTGGTGTATTAGTTTCGTAAAATCTTCGATTTTCTGCAATCATTTCTAGCACAATCAAAAACTAGAAAAATTAAATGTGTTAAAATAAATCAACACCAATATTTGTTAACACAGTTTAACACACTTTATCTAAGTTTGCGGGGCCCTCACTTAGCTTAATACTTTCACCAAAGGACAACAATAGTTTTACACAAGGCTTTAATAAGTCGACATCACTCAACCTTTGACACTACCCCTCGTCCTCACTACCCGTGAAAGTGATTCACACTCAATAACATGATCGACTCGTGTTAACCTCAATAAAGGATTTTTCTCAAAAAAAATTTAACTAAAGAACAATAAATAAATAATTCAATTGAACAAACAAAATTCAACTTGAATGAGAACACTTGAGAAAGAAACAAAGAACATCTTCCTAACGTTTTTAGTTTTTTTGATTAATATGATAGTTGTTCACTAATGACACTAACTGATTCACATAAACATCCATATAGAGCCACAACTGCATCATTAACACATTCACAAACCAAAGTATACAGAACCAATGGGAAAGTCATCAACAATCATTGCTACCCAAGATGGAGTGTACATGCATACTACATGCAGCCAACCAAAATAATGCTGCTAAGAAGTTACGCACCCATTGAGTCGCACTTACCCAATTTACCGCTACCTTGCAATATTATGCACTCCAATACAACGTGATCTGCTTATTCACCTACAACCATCCCAGAACCAGACAAGGACTAACCCAAAATGAGGCAAAGAAGGAGTCATGCACACACCGCACCAAATCTACAGCTCAATAACACTGTCCTTCAGCCTACGAAAACATGGTACACATGCACTCCTATTCCAAATGAGGGGTCATGCACACATACAATACTAACTTTAGCAATCACAAAGTCACTGATGTAAGGAGTCCAAAAGATAGGTCATGTATGCAAGGACATCTCAAGCAATCTTATAATATTCTTCAATAAACCAATGTGATCTCTACACTCCCAATAATGATAGACTTCTATTTCCCTTCAAGTCTTATCCAAGAATCCAAATCAAATAAGAAGTATTACTTATTTACACCTTATCTTAATTTGGATTTTAATCATTATCTTGAAGATCCAATAATAAAAATTTTCAAAATTAAATAATAAGAAATATAAAAAATATCTTAACAGGATTCATATCCAATTCCTATAGTAGATGAGTTACTTGATGACCTCTATGGATCTCAGTTCTTTTCAAAGCTAGATCTTCAATCCGACTATCAACAAATATTACTAAGACTTGAAGATCACCTGAAGACAACATTTTGCACACACCATGTCCATTACAAATGGTTAGTAATACCATTAGGTTTAACCAATACTCCTGCTACTTTTCAATCTCTTATGAATGAAATTTTCAAGCCTTTCTTGCAAAAATTTGGTTTGATTTTCTTCGACAATATTATATTATAGTTTATAGTTCTAGATGGATACTTCATTTAGATCACTTGGAAACAACATTAACTTATTTACAGCAACATTGTTTGTATGCTAAGCTTTTTAAGTGTATGTTTAGGAAAACCAAAATAACATTTCTAGGCCATATTGTTTCCGACCAAGGGGTAGAAGTAAATCCCAAAAAAATACAGGTGATTAAAGAATGGCTTACCCCATCATTCGTGACACAAATGTGAGCATTTTTGGGGTTAACGAGATACTATCGCCCCTTAATCAAGAAGTATGCATCTATAGCGAGCCCTCTGACCAAATTGTTACAAAAAGATGGTTTTGTCGAATGAAAAAGCACAAAATGCTTTTGTTCAGCTCAAACAAGTATTGAATAAAGCCCATGTACTGTCATTGCCTAATTTTGACAAACTTTTTATGTTAGAAACAGATGCTTCGAGTTTAGTAATTATTGTTATTTTGTCGAAGATGGAATACCATTAGATTATTTTTCAAAGAAGCTTTATGCTATATCTGAAGTTGTGTCTAAATTTTGGCATTACCTATTTGGTCACCACCTCATCATTTAGACAAACCAACACAACTTAAAACACCTTAACCAATAAGTTATTCAAATACTGGAGCAAGAAGCATAGTTACATAAATTACTGGGGGTACTCTTATACCATTAAATACAAGCCTGCAAATACAAATCAGGCTGCTGATGCTCTCTCCCACAGCTTCCATGTGACTATCTCTATACCTCTTGCTATTATTCTTGATGAGATTAAATCCAAAATGGCCCAAGATCCACAATTACTCCAATATGATCAGCTAAACCCAACCATTTATCCTCATTATCAGTTTAAACAAGGGCTACTTTGGTGGAAGGATTGTTTGGTGATCCCAGATCAGTCTCAAGACGTTATTCAAAGCATCTTATTAGAGTTTCACAGTTCTCCACTTGGTGGGCATGCAGGAGTAATCCGTACTCATGCTAGGATTGCTACATATTTTTTTGGAAATAAATGCAGGCTGATATTCGAAATTTTATCAAGTTTGTTAACGAGCCAAATCTTCTCGATTAAATCCAACTGGACTTCTTAGCCCACTTCCAATTCCAAACTTGGTATGGGAAGATCTTACTATGGATTTTACAACTGGTTTGCCAAATTCCAAAGGTTACATTATTGTTATGGTGGTTGTTGACCATTTATCTAAATTTGGTCACTTTGTCCCTTTAAAGGCAGCCTATACTTCTTAATAAGTGGCAGAATCATTTGTTCAACATGTTATTAAGTTTTATAGTGCTCCTCATTCTATTGTGTCCGATAGAGACAAGGCCTTTATTAGTCAATTTTGGAAATCTTTATTCAAACTCCAGGGAAAAACTCTTAATATGAGTTCCTCTTATCATCCACAATCAGATGGTCAATCTGAGGCTTTGAATAAGTGTTGGAAATGTATTTAAGATGCTTTGTGGTTGCAAATCCTTGATTATAGGTCAATTATTTACATTAGGCCGAATTTTGGTACAATACTTCTTTCCAAATCGCTATTAGAATGACTCCCTTCAAGATAGTTTATGGTAGAGAAAATGTTTATATCAAGATGGCACGCCATTTGAAGTCCAGCAACACTTGGCTACTAGAGATCGTGTCCTTACTACTCTTAAGGCTAATTTAAAGAAGGCTCAGGCTCAGATGGCAAAGTTTGCTAACCAAAAAAGAAAGGAAGTTAATTTTGATGTTGGGGACTTTATTTTTGTCAAATTATAGCCTTATCGACAATTTTCATTGAGACTCTAGAAGAATCAAAAGTTGGGAATGAACTTTTTTGGCCCATTCAAAATACCTGAGCTTATAGGATTTGCTGCATACATATTGGAATTACCTCTAGAAGTTAGGATACATTCGGTATTCCACGTTTCCTTACTTAAACGTCGTGAAGGTGATCCATACGAACAATATATTCCTCTTCCATTGGTAAATACTTCTGAAGGACCACTAGTACACCCTCTTACTGTTTTAAACATCCAATAAGTGAAGATGCATAATGAATGGGTAGTTTAGCTACAAATTCAATGAGACTAACCCACAGAACCCACTTGGGAGTCTCTTTCAATTTTTTAGCAACAATATCCTAAACTTGACCTTGAAGACAATGTCAATTTTGATGTGGAGGGAAATGTTATGTTAAAGGAGGCTAGTACTGTTAGAATTTCACAAACAACCTTGAATCCTGACAAGAAGGACGTGGGACAATTAGCACATGATTCACCACTTGAGCCTCAATGAGAAATGGTGAGACGTAGCAACCTCGTAAGAAAAGTGTCCTGGCATCTCAGGGATTAAGTGAGCCTGAGTAAAATATATATACAGCTAACAGAACCAAAAGGGGTGTGGAGAATTTGATTTATCTTTCTCTCTCTTAATTATATTCCCTTTTACCTCTCATTGTTGTATTTTACTTCCTTGTTATCTTTCTCATTTCTTACATATTTTTTGTATTGGAACCTGGAAATAGTTATCCATTAGCTCTGTAAATTTGGTGATTTGAATATATATATCTAAAGAGCAGTATTGTTTTCCAAACATATTGTGTGTGTGTCATCTTAAAGTTGTCACTTGTCATAGGGATTTAAAGGAAGCTTGATTCCTCGATTTATAAGCTCTTTCGAGATCTTAGAGAGGGTGTGTACAATAACATATTGTTTGACATTACCAACCAACATGGTTCAATGTACATTGGATGTTTTTCATATGTTGACGTTTAGGAGATATATGCATGACCAATCTCATATGGTTGATTACACAATATTAAACCTAAGATAGGACTTTATTGATATATTTATTTTTATTTTTTACTATTTTAATATGTATCTTTTTTCACTGGGTAAGCTTGCTTATTTCTAGACCTCTCTAGATGCTACGTATCAAGGATATTTCAACTGAGATGATGTTGTTGTTGTTGTTGAACATGAGATCAAACTTTAGTAATTTAGAGCCACCATTAATGGTTGTGGATCATAAAGAGCAAATTTAGTAATTATATGATTCCTTAAGTCAAGGTGGTGTGCGAAAATCACTTGGATCATGAGTTTACCTGGGAGTTAGTAGGGAAAATTACAATGAAACACCACTAACTTTCTTTCTTTCTTGTTATTTGAATTTTGAGGACAAAATTTATTTTATAGGAGAGAGAATACAAGATCCTAAAATTTCAAAGTTGTGATATTTATGAATCGAAAAATTTTAATACTCTTAAGGATGCATTTTTAATATTTTAATTAAGTTATATATTAATATTAAATGTGAAAATTTCTGAAGGGCTGTAGTAGTTTTAAAATTCTCTAATTTGATTGCAATCATTTCTAGCACAATTAAAAACAAAAAAAATTAAACACACAAATGTAAATGAACATTGAAATTTGTTAACGCAATTTGACACAACTTGCCTAAGTCTACAAGGCCCTCACCCAACTTAATTACTTTCACCTGTGATGCAACAATAGTTTTGCTCAAGGCATTACAGAGCTAACTTACCCAACCCTTGACATTAT
>JANSVA010000218.1:51851095-51869122 GCA_025504915.1 Erythroxylum reticulatum | reverse complement strand
TTGATTGCTAGGCTACGATAGTAGACTAGGATTATTGCGTAACACTCCTTTGATACCTTGAAAAATGATCTAAGAAATTCTAGACTCAACCTTCTATCAACCAAAATTCGCCTCATAAATTGATTCCATAGAAAATGCTAAAAGTGGAACCATCCTTGAAGCTTACCACATTCCATTCGAATTAATCTCTAGAAATATTCGCATTTTTTTGTTTAGAATTGGTTTTGTTATTTTTGATAGTTAATTTTCTTAATTTAACTCCCCATTCCTATAAATCTGTCTAGTCCAATTAATTGAGTAATCCAAGCCTGGTATTTACACAATTACTCCCTGTGGGACGATATTATACTGTACCACTTGAGACTCGTGAACTTGCGGAACCACATCAAGTTTCATTGAGCTTATCTTCTAAGTTTTAAATTGTCCTCTCATATTACCTACCAATTTAAGGATGGACTGTTATTCTAAAATCCAATCTGGTGCCTAATGCTTCTCATAATTTCCTCTAAAATTATGATCCTTGGTCAGAGACTATTGATACGGGCACTTTGTGGAGACACTTTATGTTTGATATACACTCACATGAGCTTAAACACTAAGTAGGTGGTCTTCATAAGTGATAAATGAGCTAACATCGTCAACTTGTCTATGATCACTCGAATTAAATCACATCGAGTCCTTATATAAGGTAGGCCAACCATGCAATTTATTGTGATCTTTTCCCATTTTATTCAAGAATTGCTAATAGTTGTGACTTCCCTAAGGGTTTCTAATGCTTAGCTTTTACTTGTTAACAAGTCACGAACTTAGAGATATATTCAACCATATCCTTTTTATGCCATCTCACCAATACACGTCTTTAATGTTATGATACATCTTAATTAAACTTGGATGTACATTATATGTCATATAGTGTGCTTCCTCTAAAATCAACTCCTTCATGTTCTCTACATCTGAAACGCACAATCTTTCATTCATCTTTAGCATACCTTCCTCATCGATCTTAAAATTCGTTTGATGTTCTTATCAAACTTCATACGTAAGCTTTTGAAGCTTAAGGTCTTGGCCTTAAGCAACCTTAATTTTGTCCAGCAATACCAATTGTTCTATGATATTCACTAGCAGTACTTTTGAATCTAATGTCTAAAGTTGAGTGCCTTAATCCATCAAATCATGTAACTCCTTACTTAAAACTCTCCTCTCTACTACAATATATGCCAAACTACTCAAGAACTTCCTACTTAATGCATTGACCATCAGAGACGACATATCAAAGATTTGAGTTTTCTTCGATTTTTTCTCAATTTTTATGATGAATCTTGTGTTGTTAGGAGGTAAAATGGGTATGGTTGTGACGGGCTTGAAGATAGGAATTCACTGGTTATATGATTGGCCGGTTAGAGTCTCCAGCGATGAAGAATAACGACTCGAGCACGGGGTGCATGTGAAGCACTATATTGAATTGTAGAAATGACAATGCATTTCAGAGCTACTCATGGTTGAAGTTACTGGACACCTCAACCTAATATGTCAAGCTGCTAGCCATTTTCACTCTAGTATTTTGTAGTTGGGCCTTGGAAATTTTGCAATGGTATTCCTATCAGTAGAGATTATGTGATTTTTGACTATTAGATGTTATTTCATTTTAGTGGGAATAAGCGATCTTTGACATTGTTACTCTTATCTTTATGTTGATAGTTATGTAAGAGGGCGTCTAAGTGGCCTATGACAATCTCTTTTCAGAGTTCAAACTTTTTAATATTTCTGACCTTGTTTTTGCATTGAGGTAAGAGTAAGACAGATCGCAGTCCGCTTTGCAGTTCTCATGGGATTGTGTATGGTTGGATCAATCTTATTCATGAGGAACAGGAGAATGAGAAATCAAGTTAAGAAAATCTGTTGATTCATTTGTATTTTATAATATATGGAGATTCTAGACTACATCGTGATATATATTGACTTCATAATAAGTGGTCATCTTGGCTCTGTTTCAAAGACGGTGCTTGTTTAGCAACTTCTCAATTTGACGGTGTTCCCGATGACGCGAAGGTAGACATGGAGTTAACGTCATTTCATCTATCGACCGTGGTGAAAGCTAAAGATAATTTCTCAGCAAGTAACAAGTTACGACAGGGAGGATTTGGACCTGTTTATAACGTAACATGACATTCATTTATCTTACATCACAGCAAATGGTACATCCTTAACCCCTATATTTATATATACTAAGAGACGTTATTGATGCGCAAGAAATAGCGGTGACAAGGCACTCAAAAATTTCCAGCCAAGGACCAGCAGAGTTCAAAAATGAAGTTTTCTTAATCGCAAAACTTCAGCAAAGAAATCTAGTTAAACTTCTAGGATGTTGAATTCAAGGAGATGAAAAGATGTAGATCTACGAATTCATGGCCAGTAGAAGCTTAGAAATTTTTGTTTCTGGTATGAACTCACTTCGACTTCTGCTAAATACTTCTTACATGCAGCTTGTGGATTGTTAGTTTCTGGCCTCAAATGCAAGAAATTATTACAAATCAAACAAGAACTAAATTTCTGGATTGGAACAAGCGCAGTCTTATCATTGCTGGGATTGTTAGGGGACCTTTTTATTTTTGTTACGACCCGAAACGGGCACGTGAATGGCATGTGGGACCGAGGTTCAAAACTCCAGATCACAAGTAAGCTTACTACTAGCGATAAAATAAATTCAAACCTAAAAAACGCAGCAAGTTCATACAGTACAATAATAATTGTGCACGTCAGAAAGAAGTTTTATAACTCATGAAATCCTGTCATTACAGGCGCTACAATACATGATAAACGAAAATAAAGAAAGAACATACACAAAAGTAGGTAAGCCACAGAGGACACGTCACGAGAGTCACTACTGCGATGCTGGTGGTAGCTGACCTTAAAAAAATAAAGTTAAGAGGAGTCAAACCTCACTAAGTAAGCTCATACTGTCCTACAATACCTAATGTTATGCACACAGTCATGCGTGAACATCAAAATATATACACATCATGCTATACATCTAATCACATCATCAATACAAACAAATTGTGGGAGAGAATATCTATAGGACCCTAATCTCCAAGGGTAAGTCCTCACAACGTTAAATCTCGAATAACTGCGGGGAGCTATGCATCGTTAACGGCCTAGCCATGCTCCTATACTCATGTAGCCGTAAGACTCTCTTAATCCAAAGGGGCTACAGGGAGTCAAGCATAGGACTGCGGGGAGCCAAGCATCACTAACAGACTGACCTTCGCTCAAAACGTCAAAAATCATAAGCATCCCAAATAAGGGTCCGATCAGGAGCCAAGCATAAACTAGAATCGGCCCATAATATATCTCAATATCATAAACAAAACAACTCTCATAATCATAACCAGTGCACATCTGGTCCTGATGCATACCCATCAGTTGACACGTCCTACAGATCTTTTCTTCCCCATGGTCGAACATAGCAATACATATCAAATTATTAAGCAAGCAATTTATCAAGTAAACATTCAATTTTGCAATGACCAATGCATGTATGCAATACCTAACCCAACGTATCTACTCAGTTAGTTCAATAAAGGCTTATACTAAAACGAATATGCATTATTGTATATATGCGTTCGTTATATAAATATATATGTATCGATCGATATATATATGTATATATACACATGCATATGAATGTGGTTATGCGTTGTTAAATGTTGTCATCTATACTAGCATTGAACAATATTTATTTGCTATTACAACTACGATAACAATAAGTTGGTATGAACTTACCTAGTAACTGAACTCGTCCGTCCAAACTTTCTAATGGGGTCCTACTCCTATTATACCTATTAAATCGAAACAAAATATCTCAATCAGTGCTAATTAAGAGTTATTTGACTCAAATAACAATTTATGTTTCTTCCGAATTGCCTAAGTAGTCTATTTTGAAATTCAAAATTTTCTCCTATTCTCACCTAAACGTTTCGTGATTTTTAATTTGCATACTGTTGAAAATCTCACTATGGTTCTTTAGAAAAAATGATCAGTATAATTTTTATAAATTTTTCACAAAAGTGACCAAAATGATCACTAGAATAATACCTTTGATGACCAGAATATTCCCTCCGATCAACGAAAAATTTTCAATATCAAAATTGAACTATTTTTAAACCAAATGAAAGCCCTTGATAAGTAGAACAATTTTCTCAATACAACACACTCAGATTCTCAACATATTTAAACGAATTGAAACCCTAACCTTTTTTTGGTCAATCGACAGCTGGCAACCAAACTATGGGGCTTTTGTTCCTGATGTCGAGACGAGTCAAACAGTGGTAGTAGGAACTGACAACAACCACCAGAAGTGACAGATCGACGATTGATATTTTTCGTTAGTTTTTCTCATCAATTTTAGCAATGATTCTGGTGACGATGGTTGCTGAAATAGGCAAGGTTGCGACGGACTCGTCGAGAGGAAGAAATTGATAGATAACATTAACTGGTTTGAGTCATCAGTAGTAAAAAATGGTTAGAGAGAGGGAATTCGTAAATAGTAACTTTTAAGAGGATTAAAACAAAATTATAAAAAATGAAGAAAAGAGGAATTATATATAAGAATTCTCTTTATATATATATATATATACGAGAATCTTCACCAAAACGCCAGGCTCAGAATTATCCATAGAGATCCGAAAAGCCAGCAATGTGTTATTGAATAAAGATATGAGCCCAAAGACTTCAGAGTTCAGTTTGGCTAGAATGTTTGGGGCTGACGAAACTAAAGCTAATACAGAGTTGTGGGAACATTGTAAGTAATCCTAGACTCAATGATGGTTCATTATAGGGTATCTATTGATGTTCGTTTTTTGGTACTTTGTAAGGGCTATATGCTTCTGAGTATGATGTAAATGGAAATGTCATTGTTTTCAGCTTTGGTGCTCTAGTTCTTGAAATAGTAAGTGGGAAGAAGAACAGAGGATTTTCCAACCCAAATCACACCCAGAATCTTTTTGGACATGTACGGATAAATATTTGGCAAGCTTATCTGATGGTTGAGCATATGTTAGATGACTCTTATGCTGCTTCTCAAGTATGAGATGTATTCAATTGGGTTTGTTAGGCGTGCGATAACGACCTGAAGATAGGCCAAGCGTGTCATCTTTGATTGCAATGTTGTCCGGTGAAGGTTCATTGCCTAAGCCAACACAACCTATTTTTTTTTCACTGAAAGACACGTCCCTGAAATGGAATCATCATCAGAAAAAAGCGATATTTCATTTTTCTATATGTTAAACAGAAAGCCCTTGTGAAGCTTTTTAAACATTCTTTCTCATATTATTGATACTATTCCGAGAGTGTCAAGTAGTGCGCAAAGCCGGAGTATGGAATCCCTCAATCATAAGGGTCACCTGGCCAAGAAGGGCAGGACGAATAAGCGCAACGAGGAACCTCCCCAGCCAATGGCGTCTTACACACAGACGTCACAGGGGGCACCACGGTTATTGTTGCAGTCGAGAATGATGGATGGCGAGAGGATGCTCTAGTAGAAGTCGAAGAAGGCGACATCATGCTGGTTGCAAGAGAACGCGGGGGAGGTCTTCTCCTATCCCAAAATCTGAATTCTAAGTTGGATAAACAATGGGAGCTTGCTATGGTAGTGAAGCTACTAGGCCGACGAGTCGACTATAATGTTCTCATTACCCGCTTAAGGAATCTCTAGAAACTACAAGGACCTATGAAAATTGTGGACCTCGACCATGATTTTTTCCTGGTTAAATTCCAGGAGGAAGGGGACTATCTTCACGTGCTTACAGATGGTCCTTGGGTGGTGTTTGGGCAAGTGCTAGTAGTCCAACGATGGCTTCCATCGTTCCGACCATCCCTAGCAAAGATCACCCGTGTAGTTGTTTGGATCTGGATTCCCAATCTTCTGATTGCCCGCTACCATCTGACGATACTTACCGAGCTAGGGAACCTTATGGGCAACACTGTGAGGATAGATGAGGCTACGTTGTAGGCTCAATGTGGGAGGTTTGCCAGAATCGCCGTGGATGTCGATTTAAATGCTCCACTGAAACCCAGTGTTGACCTTGATGGTGAAACGCTGCTGATACTGTATGAAGGCCTTCCGCAAGTCTGTTACACGTGCGGTATAGTGGGAGATTCTCCTCTTGCATGTCAACGTAAACTAGTTGAGTCCGGTGATGCTCCAAAGACGAAAGACAATGATGGAGCAGGAGGAACCGAAACCAGGGAGATGATGGAGGAGACTCGGGGGCATCATGGGGAAGGGACTGGTAACGGCTATGGGCCATGGACCAACGTACAGAAGCGACGCTGGTGTCCAGTGAAGGGACAGGTCCAGACGTAGGACAACAGATCATGCGGGGAAACTTCAGCAAGTGGCTCGAGATTTGCTGCGTTAATTAACGTAGACACTGGTAACGAAGGGACGTCTGGGCCCACCACACAGCCAAGGCACGAAACTACTCCAATTGGTCTTGGATAAAGGATTAGCCTGTCCAATTGTAATGGAACCAGACTGCCTCTGGAAACATCAGGGGCGTGGATTACAGTTGACAAATCACGGAGTGCCAAGACGGGGTCCAAAGGAAAAGATGTTATGAGTTCACCATAGACACGGGAAGGCAGGGGCCAGGCTAGCGGGAGTCAAGACTAGGCCCTCGCCATGACTCACCAAATTCGCCTCAAAACTTCGTACATGGATAGGAACCTCGTAGTTGAAATCCCGTCCTATTCTGAAATGATATGCGATACCCAGATCATAGCGACCCAATTTTAGGGAACAGAGGAGAGACCTCAAAGTATGGAGGGGGGGAGGAATCCGGGGAAGGAACAGGCTTACTTGACATACCACCCTCGGAACCTCCTGATATCGCGATGGACCTGACAGAGTAGGTAGAAACATCGAGACCTAGCCAGACTAAGGCCTTGCCTCCGCCCACCCCAGAAGGGGAGCCCAGGTCGGTTCAAGACGGTAGCCCGGGGGTGGATCTGATGTAGGGTACCTTTTCTTTCCTTCCTTTTTGTTATGTCGATTTTATTCTGGAATTATCAAGGAGCAGGAGGGACTAAGTTCCAAACCATCCTGTGTAATTACATTCGTAATTTCAAACTGGACATTTTGGCTTTAATGGAACCCTGGATTAGTGGGTCCCGGGCTAACGACGTTATTCTTTCTCTCGGTTATGATTTTTCCTTTAGAATAGAAGCTGAAGGTTTTTTGGGAGGTATTTGTCTTCTTTGGAAGGAGGCTTTTGATATCTCGGTCATTATTGCTCATCGGCAGTTTCTTCATACTACCGTCACTTATGCGTCCCATTCTTTTGACCTTACAGTAGTTAATGCCAGTCCGCAAATGGCTTCACAGTCAAGTCTCTAGCCCATGTTAACGTGGGTTGGAGACTCTACGACCAAGCCTTGGATTGTGGGAGGAGATTTTAACGCTAAACTGAAGGTTTCGGAAAAAAAAAAAGGGAGGAGCTCCCTCCACCCAGGTGGTGAGTCGACGTTTTCGGGATTAAGTGCATAGGTGTGGACTCCATGATTTAGGGTTCAGTGGCTCTAAATTTACTTGGCGGCGAGGGACGATCCAAGCTCGCCTTGATCGTGTGTTTGGGTCGCCCGACTGGCATCAGCACTTCCCCAGTACTGTCAACCAGCACCTACCCTTCCTAGGGTCCGATCATCAGCCTATGCTTCTTAAATTATTTATGCCCCCACAGCGTTACCACGGTGAGCCGCCCTTTCGGTTCTAGAATGCTTGGATCACTCATTCGGGATTTCAGGAGATGGTGGATGAGTATTGGCACCCAACAGAGGAGACGATGAGTCGTTCCTTAGCCCAGTTCTCCAAACACCTTCAGTGCTGGAATACGCAAGTGTTTGGGAACATCTTCCATCGGAAAAAGTAGCTATTAGCCAGGCTGGGCGGTATCCAACGAGCCTTGATGCACGATACTAGGGACTCACTACTGGCCTTGGAGGACAGGCTGAGCAGTGAGTTATTCCAAGTCATGTGTGAGGAGGAGCTTTTTTGGCACCAAAAAGCCCGATGTGCATGGATTTCCAAGGGCGACGGTAATACAAAGTATTACCATACGATCACCCTGGCCAAACGGAAAAAATTGGACATTGAACGACTCACTCACTCTACTGGGAACGTTGTTTCAGACCCAAAAAAGCTGAGCCGTCTAGTAAAAAATTACTTTGTCCACCTTTACACTATAGATGAAGGGTTTACCTCGACTTTTCCGATCACCGGTGCCTTCCCGCCCCTTCCTGAGGCCCAGGTTCAGGAGCTTACTCTTTCTGTCCAAGAAAGTGAAATCAGGGGTGCGATTTTCGCCATGAGTCTAACCAAAGCCCCAAAGTAGATGGGTTTAACGCAGTTTTTTACCAGATCCAATAGGGGAAGGTTGGGCCATCCGTGGTGGATTTCATACAGAAAGTTTTCGGGATGGAACGATGGGAGCCTGACTTAAATCAAACACTTCTGGTTCTCATCCCTAAAACCCCTTTGCCGACGCAGGTCTCTTAGTTTCGATCAATCAGCCTTTGCAATGTGTGCTATAAGATTATCACTAAAGTCGTTGTGAATCGCCTGAAAGCCCACATGGACCATTTAACGGCGGCATATCAATGTAGCTTCATTCCGGGCAGACATATCACGGATAATATTATTATTGCACAAGAGGTGATCCACTCGATGAGGAAGAAGACCGGTAAAACTGGGTACCTGGCCATGAAAGTAGACCTAGAAAAAGCCTACGACAGACTTTGGTGGCAATTTATTCAGGAGACACTGATGGATATTGGGTTTCCAGAACATCTAGTCTGGGTCATTATGAAGTGTGTTACAACTACCTCGCTGCAGGTTGTTTGGCAAGGCAATGTTTCAGAGCCTTTTAAGCCGTCGCGTGGTCTCAGACAGGGGGACCTCCTCTCGCCTTATCTTTTTGTTCTCTACACGGAACAACTAGGCCAGCTCATTTCGGCGGAGGTGGGATGAGGGACATAGAAACCGATCAAGCTAAGTCGTATGGGACCCCCTCTATCACACCTGTTCTTTGCAAATGATCTCGTTCTTTTTGCGGAAGCATCCGATTCGCAGATGCAGGTTATAGCTAGAACCTTGGAAACTTTTTGCAAAGCGTCAGGGCAGAAAGTTAGCACGACCAAAACTCGTCTTTTTTTCTCGAAGAACGTTTCTCGAGAAGCAGCGAGGCGCCTTAACAACGGCCTTTAGGTTAATAGTACGAACAATCTGGGCAGGTATTTGGGGGTTCCCTTGATCCATGAGAGAACGAACAAGCACACATATCAGTACATCCTCGATTATGCTCAAAAGAAACTTGCTGGCTGGAGCGCCAGGATGTTATCCTTAGCGGGGCTGGATTACGTTAACTCAGGCTGTTCTTTCTGCATTGCCACTTTTCACGATGCAAACAGTTCGCCTCCCGCGGAAGCTGTGCGACGACCTAGAGAAAAATATGCGCAATTTTATATGGGGCTCATCGATTGAATACCGTAAAATGCAACTGGTCAATTGGGAGGTTGTGTGTAAGCCTAAAGCGGCAGGGGGGCTGGGCATTAAAAGCATTCGGTCGACTAACGATGCGATACTGGCTAAATTAGGGTGGGACCTGATCTCTAAGCTCACCGCCCTGTGGGTCCAGATACTGTGTGCCAAATATAGACTTGACTCGACTCATCTCCCCTCCACGGCCGCTAGGCCAGGGGCTTCGGTCATTTGGCAGGGGATTTCAGATACCTGGCATGTTGTCAGACAAGGTATTAAATGGGCCCTAGGGAACGGGCGACGTATCTTATTCTGGTTGGACAACTGGGTGGAAGGATGGGGGCCTCTTATTCAGGTGGTTGCATCTCCGGTTCTTGATACTCTTTGGTTTGCTACGGTTGCAGATCTCACGGATGAAAGGGGTAATTGGCGGTGGAACGACTTCCAAAAATACCTTCCATCCACAATGTGTCTGGAGCTGGTGAACTACTGCCCGATTGATGAAAATGTGGGAGAGGACCAAGTACTATGGGAACCAACCGCCCACGGAGGCTTCACTGTGGCGTCAGCTTATGAGTTAATTGAAGGACGACCCACGGCTACCAGGCCTAAGCTACGGGAGACTATCTGGAAATGGGTAGGCCCCCAACGCATTAGGGCATTCCTTTGGCTCGTCGCTCAGCGTAAGCTCCTGACGAATCAGCAACGAGTGACCCGACACATTGCCATGGATAGCCGTTGTCATTTCTGTGTGCAGGAAGAGACTACTAGCCACGTGGTGCGAGATTGTCCACGGGTGAAAGCTATCTGGCATAAAATCCCCCCAAAGGTGGTAGATACGGGTTTCTTCCAGCAGGATGGTGAGACGTGACTGACTTCTAACCTCACAAAAAAATTGCAAGTGTAACAGGAAGCGTGGGCCACTATTTTTGGAGTAGCTTGCTAGTTTCTTTGAAAATGTCAGAACAGTAGTTTGTTTGAGCCTGATTTTGTTTGGCCGGCTGAGGGTACCTGGGCCATTTTGGAGTAGGTGGGGTGGATCGGTAGAGCCAGGGTGATGGAACATTGCGTGTTTCCTGCTCAAGGCATACCGGTGGGTACTTTTGTGGGGTGGACCAAACTGCCTGTCGGGTGGGTCAAGGTCAACTCTGATAGTGCAGTGAGGCAAGGATACACTCAGGCAACCACTGGAGGCTTGATTAGAGATTGGCAGGGTAATTGGTGTGGGGGGGTTCCAGCAGAACCTCGGAAGGGGCTCGCCTACGGAGGCGGAGCTTTCGGGCGTGTTCTCAGGCCTTTTGTTGGCCTGGGACTTGGGTTATCGACAAGTTGTGGTCGAAGTTGACTCTCTTGAAGTCATTAATATTCTCTCAGACTCGTCCATTGTTCTGACAGAGTTTTCCCTTTTGGTGACAGGTATTCAGGAGCTATTGCAACGAGATTGGGAGGTTCAACTCTAGCATGTCTACCGGGAAGGGAACCAGTGCGCCGACGGCCTCGCCCAACTTGTTGGCTTTCTACACCCGGGCCTTCACATACTTTGGGAGCCTCCGTTTGGAGTCCAGGAGCTTCTCCGTAGAGATGCACAAGGCGCAATTTATCCTAGAGGGCTGATTTAAGTGTTTTGCTTTCCTTGTTTTCGAAAAAAGAAAAGAGCGAACTGTCGGCATCTAACAATGAAATCACTTTTACCTTGTCGCAGGCGTTAGTGTAATCCTAATTCTCTAGCTTGATGAAGCAGTCAAGGTTGTCAGGATTTTTTGCCTGCTATTATGGTGGGAGTGAGTCACGTTTCATATTTTTAGGTTCAAGAAGTTAGTGACTCTGTTCAATTTTAATTCTATAAATCCTTGTACGGATGCTGCAATTTTTTAAGGAGTGAAATAAAAGTCTCCCCACTTGCTCTCTGCTATTATCTTTATTCTTTCACAGCAACCTCCTGCTGTTTTACATCAGCAGGCAGAGTAGAAGTTCATATTGCTTGGAGATTTTTAACTTTTCAATATATGAAAAGTTCCTTTTCACCCTCTAATAAATAACTATTTGAAACCAACAAGCTATGACTGGAATGGAACGTAATGTGTATAACATAAGGAATTAGCTTCCTAATTAGCTTCCTACTGAAATATCAGCTAATTATTTTGTTTTTCATTTGGTAAAGTACCTAATGAATAGTAAATAAGTAGTCCATGTTGTGATCTTGTTTACCCTGCACGATGAGGGCTCAAGGAACCAATTCAATATGCAATATCATAAAAGTTCATCATTTATTTATTTCAACCATGGCAATTGAAGAAGATAGTGATGAGAGAACTGCGAAATTTCAAAGTTTGTCCAACCTTTTTGGATAATCTGACTGTGATATCTACGCGGAGTTGTTCTTGAATAAACCGTGTAGACTGTTCTAAAAGCTAAATGCAAGGTTGAAAACAAAGTCCTGTGGTGACGTTATCAGACAGTTTCTGTATTTGCTGCTTGTTTAATTGATTGACTCGGGTCTTCCCATACACACCTCTATTGATGCACCACAAACTTTTCTAGTGAGAAACTTAAAAGGTCCATTCCGCCAAGCACTTTTTTTTTTGGTTGGTTGTCTCAAAACTAAGACCAAAAGAAAATTCGCTCATACCAATCAGCAGCAGTAGAATATACTAGTGCTGACACAAGATGCTTACTTTTGGGGCCTTGATGCTCATATTTTCAACTTCACAGGATGTGATGATAATCACAAGAAAACATAGCGGTCAGGGCAAACTGTTCGGTAATCATGGGTCCGCCACATTTGTTTTTTATAAATAAAACCATAATTTTCATTGACATTAAAAGAAAGCTATCTTGTCAAAGATGCCAATTCTGCTGTATATTGACCAGTGTTGGTGATTGGCAATTATATACTCTGTACGACATGTCAGTCGTCACCATTTTCCAAGACCACTATCCATTGACAATAAGAGGGATTTCGTGAGTGGAGGTAGCTTTCAACTTTTACAGGTACTAACATTTTCTCTTGTATATGTATACGATATGGAAACAGAACTCCAAGAGGGTGCTATTCAAATGGGGAACTTAGTTCTTCTTGTGTTTGCCATTCTGCTCTCCAGCTTAAGAGGCTTTTATACTATAGATACTCTATATCCAGGGCAATCAATGAAAGATGGAGACACCCTGATTTCAGCTGATGGAGGCTACGAGTTAGGATTTTTCAGCCCTGCAGATTCTAAAAACAGGTACTTGGGATTATGGTACAAGAAATCTCCTCAGACAATTGTATGGGTTGCTAACAGAGACATTCCAGCTTCCAACTCTCTTGGAGCGCTAAATTTCACGAGTCAAGGACTCCTGCTTATTGTTAATAACACAAATGGTATTGTTTGGCAGTCCAATACAACAAGAGCTGCACAAAGCCCCATCGCGCACCTGTTGGATTCAGGTAATCTTATTGTAAGGGAAGGAAATGATAGTGCAGCACAAAACTTTCTGTGGCAGGGTTTTGATTATCCTTGTGATACGATCCTACCAGGACTTAAAATTGGCAGAAACTTAGTTACTGATCATGATTGGTTTCTGCAATCTTGGAAGAGCACAGAAGATCCTGGCAGAGGTCAATATTTCGTGGCCATAGACGTCCATGGCTATCCACAAGTATTTATAAGGAATGGACTTAAAGTAATGTTTAGAGCAGGTTCGTGGGATGGCCTACGCCTCACCGGAGTTCCTCGGCTAATGTCTACTTCAACTTTTACATTTGAATTTGTGATGAAAGAGTCTGAAATCTTTTTCAAGTTTGAACTAAATAGTACAGATTATCAGAGGTATACGTTAAACCCCTCAGGACTTCTACAGCGCTTCACATGGAGTGAAAGAACAAATGACTGGGTGATTTTTGCTACGACTCAGGCTGATCAATGTGACTTTTATGGCTTGTGTGGGGCAAATTCAAGCTGCAACATCAACAACTATCCTGTATGTTCATGCTTGAAGGGCTTCTTGCCAAATTCTCCAAATGATTGGGGTTCACAAAGTTGGTCCGAAGGGTGTGGTCGAAGAACTCCTTTGTCCTGCAATGATACGGATGGCTTTGTGAGGCTAACAAACATTAAATTACCAGACACATCTTCTTGCCGGTTCAACAAGAGCATTGATCTTATGGCATGTAAGAGCCTGTGCTTGAAAAACTGCTCTTGCAGTGCTTATTCTAGTTTAGATATCAGCCACGGTGGAAGTGGCTGCCTGCTTTGGTTTGGAAACCTGACTGACCTAAGAGTATCGATCGAAGGGGGGCAAGACCTATACGTACGTGTAGCTGCATCAGAATTAGGTACGTCATTCTTTTACTCATCCTAGGATAAAGAATTTCTAGATTAATAAAGAACAAGATATCAGTAACAACAAAGGTCTATGCCTCAGATTTATGCTTCCAGTTTGTTATTTTAACTGCTTTGGTAGAGAGAACAGGGAAAGAGTATGTAAATTTTTCTGCGTACAACAAGGTACCATCAGATTCTACAAACACTAACAATGCAGCTGATTTAAACTCTTCTGTCCATTTCAAAATGGCATAATGTAATGTAGGCTCGTCGAGAAATAGGATAAATAGAGGACGAAACTAACAAGGGTATCTGGCCAAGCTTTGCTGCGTTGTGCAACTTATCTTCATGCTTTTTAACTTCGGTAGTTAATACAACTTTACTTTATAATTTCTTGAACCATGTCCACCAACCATAAGTCCATGCTTTCAGATGAAAATGAACCCTCCAGCAAGAAGAAGCGAGCAGAAATAATTGCAGGAACCGTCTTGTCGGCCTTGACCTTGCTTATACTAGGGATGATCTGTTACGTATGGAGAAGGAATGTCAGGCGACATGGTAAGCTGATACCAACATAAGTATTCAAAACTGAAGACTTACCTAAATAAAAAAATTTTTTAAAAAAAACTGAAGACCTACCTAGCATCTGATGCTTGACACAGGGTGTTGAGCTGTCGATATCATTCTATGATAAGAAGCTTTAAGCTTGAACAGCATGCCTGGTTATTTATTCAGTGATTCATACATCATGTTGATCACTTCTGTTACTTTTCTTGCCCATTTCAGTTCTAGCGAAAGAAAATAATGGAGAGACTGACAACTCTGAACGCAGAAAAGAGGATATGGAATTACCTATATTCAATATGACCACAATAATAGATGCCACTGATAAGTTTTCAATAGAAAACAAACTGGGAGAGGGTGGTTTTGGACCTGTATACAAGGTGATCAAAAGGCTTGCAATTGTTGTAAGATGCCTCTCTATTTACACTCTTAACAATTTGTATGAATGATTACATAGGGCACCCTGATAGAGGGGCAAGAAATTGCTGTCAAGAGGCTTTCACAGAGTTCTGGGCAAGGTTTGAACGAGTTCAAAAATGAAGTTATATTGATTTCTAAACTTCAACATCGCAACCTTGTGAAGCTTCTCGGTTGTTGCATTCATGAAGATGAAAGAATGCTGATCTATGAATATATGCCCAACAAAAGCTTGGACTCCTTTATCTTCGGTTTGATCCTGTTCAGAGTAAATGTTTCTGCTCCTGAATTCCGTAGATATGAAACTAACATGAATGAACATTGCAACAGATCAAACCAGAAGCACATTGCTGGACTGGAAAAAACGAGACCAGATTATTTGCGGGATTGCTCGAGGACTTCTATACCTTCATCAAGATTCCAGATTAAGGATCATCCATAGAGATCTCAAAGCCAGCAACATTTTATTGGACAATCAAATGAACCCTAAGATTTCTGACTTTGGGCTTGCAAGAACATTTGGTGCAGATCAAACTCAGGCAAACACTAATAGAGTTGTTGGAACATTGTGGGTATCCCTAAACTTGTTAGCATCAATGTCATTTTAGTTTTCAGAACATTTCTAGGCAATGATACTTCTTCAGTGGTTATATGTCTCCTGAGTATGCAGTGGATGGAATATTCTCAGTAAAATCTGATGTCTTTAGTTTCGGAGTCTTGGTTCTGGAGATCGTGAGTGGAAGGAGAAACAGAGGATTTTGTCACCCAGGCCATGATCTTAACCTCCTTGGTCATGTAAGTATTTAGAGTAAGATCATATTCTTTAAACTGGACATCTTTTAGTTATCAAGTCCAAAATACTAACCATGATTCTGACATTTTAAGGCATGGATGTTGTGGAATGAAGGCACACCAATGGAGCTGCTTGATAAATGTTTTGTTGACTCGGCCAATCTGGCAGAAGTTATAAGATGCATACATGTGGCCCTATTGTGTGTTCAACAACGACCCGAAGATAGGCCAAATATGTCAACTGTGGTTTTGATGTTGGGCAGTGAAAATCCGTTGCCTGAACCTAAGCAGCCTGGATTTTTTACAGGAAGGAATCCAGCTGAATCAGATTCTTCAAACAAGCAGGAATCTTTATCTACCAACGAAATCAGTATGACATTGTTGATACCGCGGTAGCCTCAGGATCCGAAGGAGAAAAATTCCTCATCATAGCAAAGCTGAGTCTTTAGGAATTGCATGTGCATGTCATTAGTTATGCTTCAACAAATACAACTCCCAAGTCCTTAAATATTATGAATCTCTGTAATTGATCAATGGATTTGATTAGCATGCATGATGTGAAGAAACAAATTCTGTTTCAGGCACTATCTGATGAGTATATTGTTCCTTACCACCAATACTTGAATAATTACTCTAAGAATTGTTCTCATCTCAGTCAACTCATCGGATATAAATGAGCATCTGGTCAGTGGTTTTAGTCCAGCACGTCTAAGAATTTAATGATGCTGAACTATGAAAAAGCAAGATGCGGGAAATCTTGGCTAATTTCCAGGAGTTATTTGCACATCCATGAAAAGAAAAACTGAACACAAAACCTCTGGAAGAGAAGATTTTACCCAATTTATATTCATCCTCGAAACTTTGCAACTGGACATGTTGGATCTTTTAAATTTCTTGGGTATATATTGATTAAGTTCTTTGGAACTCCAAGGTCTTTTAAATTGATTTGAGTCCTATCTTGTAATTTCTTCTGCTTCCTATTCTGCTTACAGCTATGCCACTACTTAGGGTAGGAATTAGTTTCCGTATCATTTTCAAGGTAAACATCTGCCAATGGAGGAGAAATTTTAAATGACAAGGTGAGTAAATAAAGCAAGATGGACAACTGTACAAATTAAGCAGTGGTCAGTGGCGATTTGTAAAGTAGTCCACCAAAATTAATCAGAATAAAAAGGAGAATTTACCTGAGTAAACTATTGAAGAGCAATGTATACCAATCTTAGTGATTATAAAACCAATCTTAAAACAAGGACAGGTTACAGGTTAATTTCAAATATATTGATTTCACAAGTTTAAATCCGGTTAGGAAAGAGAAGATAAATAAATATTCTAAAAGTTGGCAAGTGACATAGATCGCCTACCTTTGACTTATTCCCCATCCCCTCTCCCCCTCCCGGCCTCCAACCATTGGATTCTTTTGAATTAACTTAACCAATATCTGTTGAATTAGGTGGATAACCCTAAAATAATCCTAGTCTCTTATCCTCCTTTCTCCTCTCCCCAAAAGCCCGACTGCCTGAACTATTTTTCTAAGCCATGATGGAACAAACGAATCATATTAAAAAGATCGATCAATGCATTCACCTAATTTCACAATTTCAGTATTGGTGGAATTTGAAAACTCCCTTCCTCTCAGAACATATGGAAGACATTATTTTTGTAAGAAAAGGGTCATAATCACTTTATTCTCGTCAATTTTCCGATTAACTTGGATCAATGGTAATTAAACTATTTTTGTACTAAATAATAAGGTTGTGATTTTAATTGCTTAAAATGTAAATTTGCGTTATTATGGAGAATATCTCTCCAACAATTTGATAGCAATTAATTAAGTTAAATGTTGGTTAAAACAAATTCAGTTGCTCCTAGATTTACTAATGGATAATCTTGTTGTACCAGATTTTGTATATTTCTCTATAATCTACTTAAATATTCCAGAGTTTGTTATATTCATTGAGTATAAATAGTTTACAACTCGGTACCGGAATGTTGGAATTATGCCTATGACTCAATAGTTATGTAATAGGATGAACACTTTTAGTTTTGTAATTATTAATTTTGATTAATAACATGACAAATAATTTTATTATCATATTAAATTTATTGTTTTTTTAATATGATAAGTCCTTGATTAAATTTATACACTTGCCATCATAATAGAGGTTATGATATGAAAGTCAAGTATTTAAGATTTACTCTAAAAATGTTCTTGATCATATGATCATCAAATAAGGACTTTAATGATCCAGTTAGATCAATATTTATGTAATAGTATTTATTAGATAGATATTGGTAGATCTCATTTACTAAGTTACATATATAGATAATGCATATGGAGATATGATCATTGAACTGACCAAACTGAGAATTCTCAATGGTTAATATTACCTATGAACTGTCAAGTGGGATATT
>JANSVA010000218.1:51835264-51846845 GCA_025504915.1 Erythroxylum reticulatum | reverse complement strand
TCCACTATGGAGGCTGAGTTCGTATCATATTTTGAGGCCACCTCGCATGGTGTATGGTTGAAGAGTTTCATATCTGGGTTTAGAGTTGTTGATTCAATTTCTAAGCCGTTAAAGTTGTATTACGATAACTCCGCTGCGGTCTTTATGGCTAAAAATAACAAGAGTGGAAGTCGAAGCAAGCATATTGACATTAAGTATTTAGCCATAAGAGAACATGTAAAGGAAAATAAAGTTGTCACCGAGCACATTAGCACTGATTTGATGATTGCGAATCCTTTAACTAAAGACATGCCACTTAAGCAGTTTAAGGATCACGTAGTGCATATGGGACTTGGTTCCACAATGAGATTTTGTTGTATATTGTTGATTCAATGGAACTCTTATTCAATTTGATATTTTCTCATATATTTTGTGCACATATATTTTGATTAGTTTTGAGAAATGTCGTTTAATTTGGACTTAGAATAAACATATGGTTTATTCATTAAGTTAAAGGGCGAGTAATGAGAAATTTTGTATATATAATACATGGAAGATACTACTCACTATAAGAGGACCTATCTCTGTGATTCAAATATTTGATTTCTTGTTATATGTGGTGGTTTAGGTTGAATGGACCAAGTGGGAGAACGTAAGGATTTCTGTCAAACCTTACCTACCTGTATATGGTCCCTTCTCCCTATACGTGGTCCCTTTCATCATGTCTCGTAACTCCTGCATGTGTTTTTGTCGGCCAATTCCTCAACCTTCAGCCTCTGTGATGGATATTAGGGTATGAAACGTTGGTTTTAGTTTTGGGTCCTATCTTCGCCGAGCAAAAAAAGAGCATAGCATCGAGCTTGCTTCAGGAAGAGGATAGAAACTCAAACCACTCAGAGATCAAGAGGCTTATCGTCGGCAATGGCTGGACGTTCGGTTATGCTTCTGTTAGTGTACATATATATATATATATGGTTTTATGCATGTATCCTTACGTAAATGTTTTTGTATGAGATGCCTGCATGCTGTGGTTTCTTTTCAAGAAAGAGATAATGAAAGAAGACATTAAGAGAAGAAGATATAGAAAGAGAAAATCAGTATCTGTTATTCATTAAACATTTCTCCACACCAACAGGTATAATAACGACTATAATAACCATTGGGGATGGTAGCTAATTACAATGCAATATGCGTGTTATTTACACGACATCGTTCTCCTTATTAGCTTGCATACAATAATACTACGTCGTTTACATTTCAATCTTCAGCTCACACACTGCTATCATTTCCCCTCTCCTCCTTGAGAATGGATCCTTTGTCCCCTACCCTGTCCCTTACTCTGTCCTATTAAATCTCAGCCATTCATTTATATGGACGCACATAAATGAATGGCTGAGATTTAATGGGACAGAGGATCCTGACTACTCCTCTAGAACATTGTCCACAAGGTTGACATATGGCTGCATGTCATAAAAAAATTCACAAGAGAGATCATTATCATTTGAAGGCTACTGCTGAACTAAAATTTATATAGCTGGTTGATTATTACGGTTGATCAATAATAGCTATTAGAACACGCAGAGTTGAATACAAGTTATATGGTCGTATTGGTGAAGATATTGTAGAATTAGACATTCTTCGCTTCAGTTGTGAAACATGGAGAGCATGATGGATCTTACTTTCTACAGGTAAATCTAGCTAATCTGCCATAGCTCCTACCTGTCGAACAATCCTGAAAGTACTGTAAAATAATACCGCCAACTATTGCAATTAACGTCTTTTAATGCTCTAAGGACAGTAAGGTTGCAGCTCAAGATACACACAATCACTACCACAAGTGTTCTCTCCTATCAATGATGATCAACCATTTGCTTCATGTAGTGATGCGCTTGTTGAAAATGAAAATGAAAATGAAGTATGTTAATCATAGCTTCTTTATTTAATCCACTGGTAAAATAGAAGAGTCTTTGAATAGATACAGAGTATATATTGGAGGTGGAAAACCATACACAGATCGAAATAGAGTGACATTAATAGCCTAATGAAAAGTAGTGTTATACCACCACTCCACCAACGATAACCAATGACTCCAATTTGCTAAACAATTCGAAGTCATGCATTGTAAGTAAGCTTCAAGGGTGCGATTAAGCACCTCTGTTTGTCCATCCGATTGAAGATGGTAAGCAGTGGAAATATGAAGCTTAACTCCTTGAAGACGAAACAATTCCTTCCAGAATATACTCTTGGAAATAGCATCTCTATCACTGACAATTGTTTGAGGCATACCATGCATCTTCAAAATGTGACCTATGAAGAGTTTAGTAACTTTTTCAACTTTATATAGATGAAACAAAGGTAAAAAATGAGCATATTTGTTTATTCTATCCACAAATGAAAATATTACCTAATCTCCCTTTGATAGTGGTAAACCTTCCACAAAATTGATGCTAATGTCAGTCCACATATGATGAGAAATAGGTAATGGTTGAAGTAACCTTGGCAAGCAGTAGTTTTGTATTTATTTCTTTGACAAACTTTAAATTTTTGTACAAACTCCCTAACTTTTTGTTGTAACCTTCTCCAAAAAAAGTGAACACTTAATCTCTTATAAGTTCCCAACCAACCTGAATGACCACCTTGAGCAGAAGCATATGAAAGATCAATGAGTTTAATACATAGATGTAAAAATTACCCACCACCATTCGACCTTTCCATCTTAGAACACCATTCACCCAAGTATACATTATTCCTTTATTCTCTCCTTTATGAATTTGTTGAATTATTTTTTATAGGGTTGTATCATACTACCAACTTTCTTTAATTTTTGAAAGTAAACCAGGACTAACTTGTGAAACCGTTAAAGTAAAAAGCTCAGAACTAATCATTTTGGATAGTGAATTTGTTGTTGAATTGTCTACTCCTTTCTTGTATTTACCCCACAACTTTGGCATCCAATTCTGTTTAATCCATTAAATAATTTAAACTATGATGATCATTTTGAGTCACAAAAAGTTTCTCAGTTAAATAATGCAATCATTGTTTCATAGCCATTACCAGTGCTAAAAACTCCTTCTCATATACCAACAGATGTCTAAACTTATTAGACAATGTTTTACTCACAAAGGCTATAGGATGATTATCTTGCATCAATATTGCACCTATTCCACTACAAATTCTTTCAAAACATTGGGAAGAGCCAACACAAGGTTTGTTGTTAGTGACTGCTTTAATGCTTCGAATGCTACCATTGCCTCCTTTGTCTAACTAAACGGTCTTCTGCAAATTGGTAAGACTGTTAGATGACAGTGAGAAAAAGAAGGAAAAAAGGCAAGTGATGGTATGTAGAGTATGTAAAACATGCAAGACAGAGGAAAAGAATTCTGAAAATTTCATTAATTGTAATGTATTGTATCTGTTAAAGAAAATAAAAAAGCCTTTAAATAGGCTTACACTGTAACAGAAAAAGCTAAAAACTAGGCACAACAGCTATCTACTAATTTCACTAAGTTATTTAAATAAATAATTAAATAAAACAAATAACAACTTCTTAAATATTTGGTCAAACCACTTCACAAGACTTGAATCATGTTTCAACACTCTCCTTTGATTTAAAATTGCAAACTCCAAGTTATTCTCTAAAAAGCTCATGTTTTGCTTGAGAAAATGACTTTGTGAAAATGTTTGCAACTTGCTCACTTGTATCACAAGCCTTCAAAGTAATTTCTCTAGTAGATACAAGACTTCGAATAAAATGGTAGCAGATGTCGATGTGCTTGGTCCTACTGTGAAATGCTAGATTTTTTGTCATTGCAACAGTTGATCTATTATCACAAAAGATCTCTGTTGCAACAATATGCTTTTGATTAAAATCTACAAGTAGTCTTCTTAGCGAAACTGTTTGACAAGCTGAAGAAGTTGCTGCAATGTACTCAGCCTCTGAAGTTGATAAGGCCACCACTTCTTACTTCTTCGAACTCTATGAAATTGCACCAGACCTAATATTAAACATGAAACTAGACGTGCTTTTTCTACCATTAATACTACCTGCCTAATCACTATTAGTAAAGCCAGTTAATTTGAAATTTGACACTTTTGAATACCAAATTCCATGCCCTGTTGTTCCTACAATATACCTCAATATCCTATTTGCAGCTCCAAAGTAAAAATTGCTTGGTTTACACATAAATTTAGACACAACTCCAACAAGAAAGCAATGTCCGGTCTTGTATGAGAAAAGTAGTTTAAACCACCAACAAGACTTCTAAAATATCCTCTTTGTAGCTCCAAAGTGAAGCTTGCTTGGTTTATGCATAAATCTAGACACAACTCCAACAAAGAAAGCAATGTCCGATCTTGTATGAGATAAGTAGTTTAAACCACCAACAAGACTTCTAAAATATGTTACATTTGCCAATTTAGCACCATCATCAGGACACAACTTTTCATTAACATTCATAGGTGTAGCAACAACTTTATTATTCACCATATTAAATTTTTTCAGAAGATCCATTGCATATTTATTTTGTGAAATAAATATCCCATCAACTCCTTGTTTCACCTCAAGACCAAGAAAATAGTGCAATAGACCCAAATCAGACATCTCAAATTTCTTCATCATGCAATCTTTAAATTCAGCAATAACAGATTCATTTGAACCCATATAAATCATATCATCAACATAAAGGCATAGCATCAAAAAGTCATTTTTACCTTCTTTCTTTAGATAAAGAATGGGCTCATTATTACTTCTTTCAAAACCATTGTCCTGAAAATAAGAATCAAATTTGAAGTACCATGCCCGCAATGCTTGCTTTAAGCCATAAAGTGCCTTTTTAAACTTGTAAACCTTATCTTCTTTTCCATTAACTACAAAACCTTTAGGCTGTAAGACATAAACTTCCTCTTTCAAATCACCATTTAAAAATGTAGATTAACATTAAATTGGTACACAGGCCAATTTAATTGAGCAACCAAGGCTAAAAAGGTTCTTACTATTTCAAAGCGAGCAACAGGAGAGAAAGTTTCATCAAAGTCAACTCCTTGTTGTTGGAAATAACCTTTTACCATAAGCCTTGTTTTATGTTTTTGGATGTTCCGATCTGCATGATACTTTGTCTTGAACATCCATTTAAGCCTAATAGCATTCTTTCCTTCTAGCAAAGTTACCAAATCCTAAGTTTGATTTTTTTGAATAGCCATTAGCTTCTCTTCCATAGCTCTGCACCATTCCTTCCTTTTTGCAGCCTCTTCAAAGCAAGTAGGATTTGAAACAAGCAAAGCAAAGGTACAAGTATCATAAATATCCTTCAAAGATTTGAATTTCCTTGGAGGAGTTTCACTTGATGAACTTGATTATGATGAATCATTGCTTGTAGGAGGAGAAGTATCAGGGGAACTAGAAGTTGTTGTTCTTGGATCCTACAATAGTGCAATATTATCTTCGAATACTTAATATGCTACTACTCATTTCCTTTACTCCAAATCCATTTAGCATCTTCATTGAATGCTACATCTCTGCTAATAAAAATCTTACCACTAATAGGATTATATAGCTTATATGCTTTGGATTGAGAACAATAGCCAACAAAGATATACTTCTCTAATTTCTCCACAAATTTATGAGAGTGAGTTTTAACCAAGGCATAAGCTATATAACCAAAAACTCTTAAGTGGCTTACCGTTGATCTTCTACCTATCCAAGCCTCAAATGGTGTTTGATTAGGAACAACTTTTGTAGGAGACACATTTAAGAGGTATACTGCTATTGCAATAGCTTCTGCATAAAAAGAAGTAGGAAGACCTTTTGCTTGCATCATGCTTCTAACCATCACTACTACTGTTCGATTCTTTCTTTCAGCCACACAGTTATGTTCTGGTGTATATGATGCTGTAAGCTCCCTGTGAATTCCATTTTCTTCACAAAAAGTATTAAAATTAGTTTATATAAATTCACCTCCTCGATCTGTTCGCAGTGTCTTTATTAAAAGGCCACTTTTTCTTTCCACAAGTGCTTTGAACTCCTTGGATATGTCTAAGGCTTTAGACTTGCTTCCCAAGAAGTCAACCCAACTCATGCGGCTATAATTGTCTATAAACAATAAAAATTACTAACTACCACCAAGTGATGCACTGCTTATAGGCCCACACAAATCTGCATGCATTAACTTAAGATATTTAGAGGCTCTTCAAGACTTTCCTATAAGAAAATACTTTTTACTATGCTTTCCATAAACACAACCTTCACAAAAGTCAAGAGTTTTAGGTGTTGGTAAACCAAAAACCATTTCCTTTTGACTCAATAATTTTAGCTCATTAATATTCAAGTGCCCATAACATAAATACCACAATCTAGTCTCATTATCTCCACTAGCAATCATAGCATACTGCTCAACCATTGAAACTTCCAGCGGAAATGTTTTATTATGAGCCATTTGAACCTTAGCAATGACTTGTTTAGTTTTATCTTTAATAGTAGAAAACCTATCATCAAACAAAATTGAGTATTCACTAATCATTAATTGTCCAATGCTAAGCAAATTATGAGATAGACTAGGAGCAAACAACACATCTTGTAAAATCTTAGCAGTACCTTGACTTGTTGTAATGCTAACAATACCGCCTTCAAACTGAATCTTCTTATTGTCTCCTAGTGTCACCTTTGATTTTTGGACTCATCAATCTCCTTAAATAGTGACCTAGTTCCAGACATATGATTGGAACAACCATTGTCTAAAAACTAAACATCATCAGATGCATCTTTTTCACAAAAGAGAGCCACGAACAACTTCCTTTCTTTATTAGTTTTCTCTGCAAAGCTTGCTTGATGATTCCCATCCTTCTGTTTTGCCAACAATATGCTTCTTTGTGACCTGGCTTTTTGCAATAGTGATACACAAAGGTTCTGTTCTTCCTTTCTTCATTTGATCCTCCTCTGTCCCGACCTCTTCCTTGGTCTCTTCCACTGCCTCTTCCACGAAAACCACCTCTTCCACAACTGCGTCCAGTAGAATTTTCCTTGTTTTTCCTTCTGATCAGGCTCCCCCTTCACTTGAAGTGCTTTTTCTTCATATGTTTCATATGACCTAAGCAACCTTTCTTCATGGGCTTGCTAAGAACTTATTAGTTCATCAAATGAATAATCAAATAAATCATGCGCTTCCTCAATCGCAGCAACAATATGTTCAAACTTTGGAGTAAGACTCCATAAAACCTTTGCAACAACAATTTCTTCATATATATTTTCACCATGCGACTTCATTTGATTAACAAGAGATGAAATTCTAGACAAATACACTTGAATAGATTCATTACCTTTCATAGATAGAGTTTCAAATTCACAATAGAAAGCAATTTTACTGTAATCACCTTAGAGGAACCTTGAAACTCATTTTTCAAAATTTGCCAAGCCTCTAATGACATCGTTGCAGTTGCGATTCTCAAGAAAATTATTTCATGGACTGCTTGTTAAATGAAGAACAAAGCTTTGGCATCCTTCTGTTTGGTTTCTTTGAATCTTGCTTCTGCCTCTTCATCTGCATCTGTCAGATCTATAAAACCATATTCTACTAGCTCCCAAAGACCTTGACATATGAAAAAAGTCTTCATCTTAATGCTCCAAAACTCATACTTCTCACCATTGAAAATGGGTATAAGGTGCCGTAAAGACGACGAAATAGCATTTGCTGCCATTTATAAACACAAAATAAAAAGACCCAACGTAACTCTCTGGGAGATTAAAAAAAAGTGTTTCACTCAATTGCCCAATGGACTAACGAAGGCTCTGATACCAACAATGTTAGATGATGGTGAGAAATAGAAGCAAAAAAGTCAAGTGATGGTATGCAGAATATGTAAAACATGCAAGATAGAGGAAAAGAATTCTAAAATTTTCATTGAATGAAATGTACTGTATTTATTAAAGCAAATAAAAAAGCCTTTAAATAGGCTTACATTGTAACAGAAAAAGCTAAAAATTAGGCACATAAGTAAGCCACTAATTCCATTAAGTTATTTAAATAAATAATTAAATAAAACAAATAACAACTTCCTAAATATTCGGTCAAACCACTTCACACGACTTGAATCATGTTCAACAAAGACATTTACTTATCTGCCTATACCCTCTAATAAATCATCTATAATATCCAGATAAACCTAAAAAGCCTTTGAGTTATTTAATGCTTTATGGTTGCAGCCAATAAGCTACTACCTAAATTTTGTTTGGGTCCGTTGAAACACCATTGCTACTGATGATATGCCCCAGGTATTGAACTTGGCCAACTCTAAATGTGCATTTAGAAAGTTTCACATACAACTACCGTTATTGTAAAATCTGCAATACTAACTTTAGATGTGTTAAATGCAATTCAAAAGAACCACTGTATATCAAGATATCATTAACAAAACACAAGAACAAACTTCACAAATACTTCCTGAAGATTTGATTCATCAAGCTTTGGAAGGTAGATGGGGCATTCGTTAACACAAAAGGCATTATGAGAAATTCATAATCTCCTTCATGGGTAAGAAAAGTTGTTTTATAAACATCTTTTTTATATACATGAATTTGATGGTAACCTGCTCTAAGATACAACTTGGAAAAAACTTGCAGGCCAATCAACTCATCAAAGAGCTCTTCCACCTATGGAATGGGAAACTTATCTTTTATGGTGCATTGATTTAGTGACCTGTAATCAACATAAATCACCATCAACCATCTTTATTTTTTATTAAAATTACTAGGGCTGAAAAGGGCTTACACTTTGTCTGATAGTTCCTTGTTGCAACATATCATCCACCAACTCTTCTATAAGATGTTTTTGCACTCCAAAGGATCTAATAAGGTCTTAGATTTATAGCTTCTGCTCTTTCCTTTAATGGAATTCGATGATCACAGAATCGAGATGGGGCTAATCCTCTTGGTTCCTCAAAAACAACATTAAACTATTTTAGCAACTCCTGTAGCTTTTATGGAATCCACCCATTTGATCTCCTGACTTTACCTCTAATAGTGAATAATTTGCTTCCTTCAATTGCTCATTTTCCCCCATCATAAAATCATCTTTATTCACAACTATAAAACAACAGATCACATGCCTATCACCCCATACCTTTGTCAATTTTTTTCAGGAAACTTAGCCACGCTTCTTGATTAGGGTTTGGTTATGTGTAAGTTTTAATTATTAACCCTCAATAATCTACAAGTGCACGGATAGTTAGCGGTGTCGATCCCATAAGGAGGGAACAAATCTAATCCTAAAATTTAAGGCTAGAAACAAATAACAGAAATTCAAGATGCAACGAAACTAATAAGAGAATTTAATTCAATCAATCAAATTAAGAATCAAACACGAAAATACTAATTATTAAGCAATTTGCAACACACCTAAGAATCAACTAAAGGAAATTACCAATTGAGAGAAAAGGAATTTTACTTATCCTTAATGCTAACCTAACAGATTATGAATTATTGGATTGTTGGTTCTAGATTATCCTAGGGTTGATTACTCTCTCTCAAGTTACCATTATACCTAATTAGATTATGGAAGTTGCAATATCTCAATTCACAACCTATCCAAAACCCTAATTAGTTCTAAAGTTCTCTAATAAATTATCAGAAACCTATACAAGATCTCTCTCTTTACAAATTATCGATCTGATTTAATTCTGTTTCTATTAAATCACCTAACTCTAGTTAGTCCAATTTAATCGTTTCTATTCAATTCACCCTCTCAGTTTATTATCGAATTATACAATAGAAAAATCAAAGCCACAACAATATCCAATAAACACATAAACAATAAGATTCTTATTAATTCAAGAATAAAATTTTGAGGGGGAGTTTGGAACATCCTTGACATTCTAGATCTTATCATCAATTGTTCAATCCAATTTTATATAATAATAAAACTGAAAAGAAAAAGAAATACAATCTAAATGGATGGAGGGAGGCAGCGACGTCGGGAAACCTCCTAATCTAAGAAGTACTTCGAGTCAGCTTTTTCTCCTTTTCCCTCTTCTTTCTCTTCCTTTATCTCTCGATGATCTCTCTCTAGGGTTTCTCAAGGTGGTTGATGCAAAAAGTGTTGAAGGCATTTTTATCATTAGAATAAATGACATTTTCCCTTAATTTTTTGATTAATTATTAGGATTTATACATATTTTACCCACTAATTTGTTTAGTTCCCTTGAATTTGCATTTATAATGGTTTATGTTTAATTTGTAAATAAAAAAATAAAAAAAAAGAATGATAATGAATATGACTTTGATTGAAGAAAAAAAAAAGACAACATTTTGTTGGGAATACTCATGTTAGGATTTTTGTTTGTTGCCAGAAAAAAATGCCCAAAACGCAAGCCACCAAAGAATTATTTTTGGGGAGAATTGTAACCAGAGCTTGAGGCGTGAATGAGGAGCAAAACAGGAGGCATAAATACAAGAAAAAAAACGTGAAAGGAGGAGGGGCTCCAGTAGAAAACACATGCACTACACCAAAAGAAAACAACCCATGCAGCCAAAGAGAATAACGATGCTGACCCACAATTGAAAATACAAACAAAAGGGCAGCTATGTTTTAGAGATTAGAGGAAACCAACAAGGACAGCTGAAAACGTTGAAAGGCTGGCGCAGAAAATGAAGAAAAGGAGCAGCTGGTGGCATGGACACTGAATAGTGAGAAGAAAAGAAAGAAAGGAGCTGGTGGTGTGAAGAGAATCAAGTAGCTAGCGGCAATAGAAGGAAACCAAGTGGGCAACTGGGTTTTTGGGGGGACCACGCATGCAGTGAGAAGAAGAAAAAATGATAGGAGTAGGCGTGAAGGGAGGCACAAGACAAAAAACAAAATTCACGCATGCAGAGGAGGAGGATATTCTCCACTGAAGACTCTCCAACGTGGGCAGAAAGGAACAAACGCAGGAGCTGAAAAAGAAAAAAAAACGAAATCAACAGGAGGAGGACATTAAAGACAATAGGCTGGAGGGGAGTAGCTGGAGAAAAAAAAAGAGAAGAAACGTGGAATTTGGGGAGAGAAAAAAATGTGAGAGTCAAAAAGACCCACCCACCAACTCTTTAATGAGATACAAAGATTCAGCTATCAATGTGACACCAAGGAGAGCTGAACGCATACACCAAGAGGGAGGCTCCAGAACTCACCAACTCCACTCACTTTTGCACCATCAATATACATTTCATCAGTCACGTTGCCCCACCAACAGCTAGCTAGACGAGAGCACAAAGAGAGAGGAACATTTTAGGGGCTGGGCCAGACCTTCACAAGGTAAAACCACCAACTTGAGGGAGCCACTAGGAAAAATAACGCAAAAGGGGGACATTTTGCTGCTGGTGAGAGAAAAAACGTAGGAGGCAAGAGGCAGACATCAACAACGATGAAGGCGACAGTTGAAAAAAAATCATCACGAAAACAAGGAGCTACAGTGGGCGAGGCGCAAAAATAATAAACGCAGAAAAGGGAGACTTGAAAACCCATTTTATCCTTTGTTTATTATTTAGTGTCTCATATGTTGTTTGTTGACTTTAATGTTTGTGATTTTCATTCTACCATGAGTGAGTAGCTTCCCCGAAGCTTCAAGGTTGGGGCAGAAG
>JANSVA010000218.1:51800403-51835164 GCA_025504915.1 Erythroxylum reticulatum | reverse complement strand
GGAATCATTCACGAGCATAAGGATTCCTGACCTGTTAGGGAAGCTCGTGATTTGAGGAAACTGTAGAAAGACCTAGCCCGTGAGTCGGTGAGCACTTTCCACTAAAGGCCTGGGGAGATTCGGAGACGTTTGGAGCTCGGAATCGGCATCGGAATCAGAGATGGAACCGAAATCCAGGTATTCCGCATTACCTTCGTTTTTAATCCTTTCACGTATATCCGAGACATATAGTAAGGCTCTCCCTACATATAACACCTCCAACTGCCCTTTTCTTTATATGACAATGTTTCCCTTTTTTTGATTTAAGAATTCGATATCTTTATAGAGTTTCATACAAAAATATGAAGAAGTTCTTTAAGAATTTCTTGTGATAGTTCAAGCCTACCTACTTCGATATGCTCGATTTCTTTATTTGATTTTCTCATTCTTTATTTAATTCTTAATGTTTAATTCTTTTACGTTTATTTAATTTTATTGGATATTATTTTAAGAAATTAAATTTAAATTAAAGAGAGAAGGCAATGCTTCATTTATTCAATAACATAAATATCAAATGATCCAGAGATATGTTACTCTTATTTTTCTCAATCATATTTTACACCTAAAATAATCCCGTTGACAAGTTAAAAAAGTAAAAAACACGTTTCAGGACCAAAATTACAAACGAGGAGACTATGATCCTCTTTCGTAAGAACCAACCAAGCTAAACCTACGAAGACCAAACACAATCTCATGTAATAAGTTAAATTTTTTCTAATTATGTTATTAATTTTATACAATTAAAATTTTTAATATTCATGGATTTTAAAGTATCCATTTCACATTTTATTAAAAAACTAAAGTAGTTGCTTATTAGATCTTTCAAGAAAAATTATAATTTAGCGTATAAATATATTTTATCTTTATATTCATTATTTAACTGTTTTCAATTGGACATATTAGCCGTCAATCATAGATAATTATCATCAAATAGGCGTAAGTAACTTTTTTGTAAATTCATAGTCTAACTTTTATTTCCGATTAAACCATCAAATTCACCGTAATCCCTATCTATTGTCGTATCATATGGACTTAGTAGCAGAGGCAAAATTAAGGAAGCAACTCAGCAAATGTACATAGGATGAGAGTGTAGAAGGAAAGAGTTAAAGCAGTTTGGGATTCTATCCAAAGAGGAAACATAATGATACTGATTAAGAGCCCTTGATGCCCTTGCATTATAGTAGAATGCAAATATGTCTAAAACCGTCTCTTTCTCATTATTCTAAAACTCTTATCTTGCTCGATTCTTACTCCACCTGAGTTTATGAAATATTCAGAAAATGGTTGGTTTGGATATGTTATAGTTGATTTAGGTCTTGAAATCGGAGGAAACAAAAGTTTAAAGTTGATAGGATATGAGAACTCATCTTTTTCTTGTAACAATAAAAAGCCCAATTATATATCCGTTTAACATAATTTGTGACTAACTTGAAGATTTTTTTAAAAATAGTCTAAAAATGGTATAGCATACAACATAATTTATGTCTAAAAACGATTCTAGTATTTTATCCTAACATACAAAGAAAAAAATTTGAAATAACTTAAATATTGACTGAAACTAATATGCTTTTAGGTATCTAATTTGATATACTAATACATAACTTTGACTTTATTATACTCTACTATTAATTATATTTAACGAATTACACCACAACAAAACTCTAGCTTAATTTTCACATTTTAATTTATAAATGAAATAAAATCTTATATTGATTGTTTTAATTATAATTTTGACAAATTTTAAATATATGTTATTCTATTGTATTTAAGATATTTACATTTAGAAATATCTTTTAAAAGTTCAAATCACTACTCATCCTTTTCATATAGTTCTAGATTATCCTATCATATATCTACTTTAACATAATTATGAATTTAAGTCGTAAAATTTTTCATATTGTCTTACTTGTATACCACATCGAACATAATTTATCTCTACTTAAAATGATTTTAGTATTTTATCCTGACATAATAAAACACACACTAATTGAAATAAATCAAAGTTGATTGAAATTACTATGCTTTTAGATTTCTAGTTTAATATATTAAAAAATTACATAATTTAGTCTCTTATATTCTGATAGTAATAACCGATATTTTAAAAATCAAACTGGAAATTAAACTAATAAGATAAAAAGTTTAAAGTTTAAAAGGTTCAACTCATATTATACCATGATAAAATCAATATAAAGTAAAAATTGAACAAAAATTAAAAATTTTGAAATAAGATTGAAAAAGGAAATTATCTTTGCCTATCCAAGTTAAATTTTAATTAAAGAAGAAGATCTTTAAATAAAAACCAACTACTTATAAAAAACCATTAAGTTTATGAAAAATAATTGGTTAATTAATAAACTGATCAATTTTTAATAATAAATGTTATTAAGGTAAACCAAATTGAAAAGTTGATCAGTTCAATGTTTTTGTTGATGAATCGACCAAACCGATTCATTTTTTAAATCATTGATAATAACATTAGGAAATTTATATAATATCAAAAATTATAGTCTTGATTTATAAATGAAATAAAAAATCTTATATTAGTATTAACTGAATGAATTATATATATATATATATATCATTTTAAACTTTAATAGTTACATCATCGTACAAAATTTAAAGCCTTTCTAAAAATTGAGTACAATATAAATTGTATAAACTAATTCTTTAATAGATGTTTTGTCGCGACCTTATTTAATGCTTAATTTAATAATATATTTAAAATTAATTAGTTAGTAGTAATGTTTTATGGGTTTACACCCTTTTAATTATGCTTTCTCTTTTAATGCATCATTTCTTATGTTAAAATCTCTCTTGTCTTGTCAGGGGTATAAATCTCAAGAACAAATATTATTTGCCTTAATAATTCAAGATGAGAGTGAGAAAAAAATATAAATTAAATTTACAAGATTGACTTATATGGTTCGACAATTTTACCTACATCCACAGGCAAAGGCAAAGAAGTAATTTACTAACAAAAATGGAGAATAAAAATAAGTTGGTGTTTAACTCTCAATCCAAATCCCCAAGTACACCAAGTAATCTTACAAATATACAACATAAGAGTATGACTAAAATTTCTAGAAGGAATTCTCTTAAGTTTCTTGTAATCACACAATAACAATAAAGAGATATTTGTATCTAAAGCTTCATCTACCCCATGTATTTATAGGTAGATAGAACAAAGAAAGTCATTAAAAAAATCCCAAGAAATCTACATGAAGATTTTGTTCATTTCATGCATGTATTTTGTGTATATTGACGATGTCCTAAGATGTCAATAATGTGGTGCTATTTATAGCTTTCTCATTACTTGCCAACTTATTTTTCAACTCCTTATTAATTTTGTATACATTTTTTTTCAGCAATCTCTATCTTGCCTCAAACTTAATTAAGCCTATAACACTTCTCCACCTTCTCCACAATGCCTCGAAGGGATCTCTAATTTTGATAGAAACCAATTAAGTCCAAATAGTGCTTGAACTTAGCAGCAGGGAAACTCTTTGTTAGTAGATCAATAGGATTCTTTGTAGTACAATTTTCTTTACCACAAAATTCCTAATGGCAACAACATCTCTAATAAAATGGTACTTGACATCAATATGCTTGGTCCTTTCATGATACATCCAATCTAGTCAAATAAATAGCACTTTGACTATTACAATGGACTGCTATCACTTCTTCTGCGTAATGAGTTCACCAAGCAAACCTCTTAACCAAATTGTTCTTTTGATTGCCTCTATGAAAATAATATACTCTAGCTTCGTTGTATATAAGGTTACAATGGGTTGTAAAGTTGCCTTCCAACTAATTACACAACCTCCATGTGCAAAGACATACCCAGTGATTGATCTTCTTTTATCAAGATCACTAATAAAATCTAAATCAACAAAGCCTTCAAGATGGCTCTTTGAATGTCTAAACTATAAATAAGAATTGGTGGTGCCTCGTAAATATCACAAAATCCATTTCACTACTTCCCAGTGCTTTCTTCCAGGATTAGCCATATATCTACTAACCATACTAACATTATGTGAAATATTAGAATGTGTGCATATAATAATATACATTAGACTTCCAATTGCACTAGTAAGGAACGTAAGACATAAGTTCCTCTTCTTCACTTGTTTAAAGAGATTCAACAATTTGAAATAAGTAGTGAGTAGGGTACTAATTGGTTTAGCATTTTTCATATCAAATCAATCTAAGACCTTCTCTGAATAGCTCGTTTGAGTTAGATACAAAGTACCATTATGTCGATCTCATATAATCTCTATGCCAATAATTTTCTTAGCAACCCTAACATTTTGATTTCAAATTCACTTACTGATTTTCTTTCAACTTGTTGATCTTCATCATATCTTTTAAGACAAGGAGTAGGTCATCTATATAAAGTAGTAAATAAATGACGAATCTATTTGACAACCTTCTAAAATAAATGCAATTGCCATAATTACTCATAGAGTAACCAAATTGCTTCATAAAGGCATCAAAATGCTTGTACCATTGCTAAAAAGACTATTTCAAACCTTACAATGAATTTTTCAATAAGCAAACGCGATCTTCTTTTCCCTCAAAAACAAAGCCTTTGGGTTGATGCCTGTAAATCTTCTCTTCTAGCTCACCATGTAAGAATGTGGTTTTCACATTGAGTTGTTCTAAATCTAAGTCATTTATGAAAACTAGAGAAAGTAAAGCATGAATCAAATAAGGCTCTACTATGGGAGAAAAGACATCATTAAATTTAACTTAAGCTACTTAATTGTATCCTTTTATAACAATTCGTGCCTTACAGTTAGCACCATTTGCTATTACAGTTTCTTTCTTCTTATAGACCCACTTGCAACCAACAATCAATTTCCCTTTTGGTGGTTACATAAGATCCCAAGTATGGTTTTTATGAAGTGATTCCATCTCCTCTTCCATCGCCACTAACCATTTTACGAAGTCATCATAAGAGGTAGCTTCTTCATATGTGGATGGCTCACTGGCATCTTCTATCTCCTCTAATGCTGATTGTATAAAAGAAACTACTTCAATTAGTCTTTTAGGTTTCTTGACATTCCTTTTTGGTCTTTCCTTAGTGATAGAGTGACCTTCCTTAAGTACTGAACCTTGAGGTAATTCATACTCCTTATTTACGTATTCAGTTTCTTTCAATGAAGTTTCCTTCGATGTAAATTCTATTTTCTACTTACCACTAATCTGGTTTTGGCTAGGAAGTATAACTGCTTCTCCTTTGTAAAGCATCACTAACTCATTAAAGGTAGCATCCCAGTTGATTAATAACTTTGGAGATTTAAGATCATCACGCCATAATCTGCATCCTTTTACACTAGACTGATAACTAAGAAGGATGCATTTCTTGGCTCTAGGTGCAAGTTTTCCATCATTAATATGAGCATAAACAAGAAACCAAATATTCTCATATATGAATAATCATAAGGGTTACCATAATGAACTTCTTCTAGAGATTTAAAATTAACGGCAGAAACTGGTGAGCAATTAACTAAGTTACAACCAGTTTTTAATACTTTTGCGTAAAAACTTTTAGGTAAATTAGCACTAATGAGCATGCAATAAGTTCATTCTAAGAAGGTACGATTCATCTGTTCAGGGACACCATTTTATTAAGGTGCGTGCTTCACAATCCTCATTCTTGCAATACTCTTCAAACTCATATGAATACAACTCAAGGCCATTATTTGTTCTAAGTAGCCTAACCCACTTGCCAGTCTACTTCTATACTGTGGCCTTCCAAAGATTGAAGTGTAGGAACACTTGACCTTTATGCTTCAAAATTTACACCCACGTCTTTCACAAATAATCATTAATAAAAGTGAGCATGTAACAACCTCCACTTTTAGTTGAGGCTTGAGAAAGACCATAGAGTTCTAAATGAACGTAATATAATACATCCTTAGTTTGTTGAATGGAGAAGGAGAAACTAACTCTCTTCAGCTTTCCAAAACACATTATTTACAAAACTCCACCTTGCCAGTGCTTTGACCACATAAAAGACCTTTCTTGCTAAGCATGTCCAATCTTATCTCACTCATATGGCCTAATCTCATATGTGACAATTTGGTTGTCTTAGAATTTGCTATAGATGAAGAAATCGATTCCAAACTAGATGTTGTATCTCTAAGCAAGACATACAACTTTGAAGATGGTTTGTATGCTTTTAACACCATAATGGAACCTTTAGATATCCTCATAACTCCACATTTAGATCAACACTTCTCCCGAGATCATCAAGCATGCCAGGAGAAATAAAGACCTTCCTTAGGTCAGGAACATGTTGTATATTTGGTAATGTACTCGTAATTCCATTAAAAACATCTTTCATTGAGTTGAGCCCAAACTGGTAACTCTACACTCATAGTCATTCCTCATTTGGACAATTCCATTAGATAATGGTTTAGAGGTGTAGAACCATTCCTTATTATTACACGTATGGGAAAAAAACATGTTGAATCAATGATCCAAGAGTTTCAAAAAAAGTTGTTTGTTGCGATAGTGAGAGCAAATTTGGCATCTTAAGGTTCATCATCTAAATTGACTTTACCTTGATCACCTCTTTGAACATTTTCCTCCTTGAGCTTTCTATTGAGCTTTTCACACTTAGACTTGATGTACCCATTTTTGTCATAATAATAACAAGTCACAAATATTTTTCTTGAATTAAATCTAAACTTTTTACTTTTAATAACATTTTTCTTTTAAGTCCTTCCTCGAATAATTAAAGCATCTCTTTGTTTTTTGTTATTAGCATGATCAAGTTGCTTCTCCGTAAGATCTTTAGACAATAAAGCACTCGTGATGTCCTCAATACTAGTAGTCTCCTTTCCATCCATCAAGGTGTCATATAAGTGAGCATATGAAGGTGGCAAAGACTTTGGTAAATGGAGGGCTTCATCTTGATCAATGATCTCATTGTTAAGGGTTTGACATCTGAGACAATTGAATTAAACTCATCTATATGAGCTTTAATTGGTGTACCTTCCTCCTTTTATAGCATGTAAAGACGAACATATGATACAATTTATTGCTGAGAGTTTTAGTCATATATCTATACCTGAACTTTCAACCATATAGCTACTGTTGATTTCTCCTTTATGACTTCTTGCAAGACATTATTTGCTAAAGCTAATTTAATAACACTCATAGTCTTTTCATCTATTCTTGTTTTTGTTAAGTCATCAAAGAACTAGGCATTTTGTTAATACGTAGTAACGCTTTGTTACATCCCTTCTATGTTAAGATTGCTTCCATCTTGACTTGCCAAAGAAGGAAACTAGTAGATCCATCAAATTTCTCAATCTCATATGTAGCAGACATGATTGAAATTTTTAGACAAAATAGACTAGGCTCTGATACCACTTGTTAGGTTATAGGTCCTAGGCACAAATATTATTTGTTTAAATAATTCAAGATTAGAATAAGAAAAAATTATTAAATTTGCAGGATGGATTTACATGATTCAGCAATTTTACCTATGTCTATGGGCAAAGACAAGAGAAGTAATTTACTAACAAAATGGAGAATAAAAATAAGTTGGTGTTTAATTCTTAACCCAAATCTCCAAATACACCTAATAATCTCACAAATATACAATATAAGAGTACTACAAAAATTCTTAGAAGGAATTCTCTTATGTGTTATATAATCACACAATACAAAAAGAGAGATCTGTATCTAAGCTTCATCTACTCCATGTATTTACAGGCAGATGGAGTAAAGAAAGTGAAAGAAAAATCCCACGAAATATGCATAAAGATTTTGGTCATTTCCTGCATGCATATTGTGTATATGGACGGTGTCCTAAAGATGTCAACAATGTGGTGTTATTTATAACTTTCTCATTTACTTGCCAATTTATTTTTCAACTCCTTATTAATTTTGTCCACATTTTTTTCAACATGTCTTCATCAACTTAAAGCACAATTCATATTCATATTTAGAATATTTCCAGCTTTTGAAACAAAATCAATTCATTTTGATATTCCTTAAGTTAGAAGTTCTTATAGGAATCACTTCTTTTCACAACTCTATCATCAAACACCACTATCCACCCTTATTGTTTCTATGTATTATAGGTCCACCAACTTTGGTTTGTTTCATCTTCAATACTAAAGATCCATTATGATATTACCTATAATAGTGAAGTTAAATTAACTCAATAACATTCTCATTTTAATATTAAATATTGAGCCACGTAATATAAGGTAATTAGTGATCAAAAATTGATTAGTAGTCATATTCTATGAACTTATTATATTCTTTTATTTTTAGTGTTTTGAAATATATTCTTATGCGAGATGATACATTAATATTTAATTGCTATTTATTAGCTGTGTAAAAAGGACGTGGATTGCATCTAGGTTGAGGTAACTTATAGAAAAGATTATGTTTCTATCTTTAAGATATTCAATGTAGAACATATTTTTAGTACATTTACATATTTACTTCGATTTAGAGAAGAGGAATCAATTTCAAAAACATCCTATGCTAAGCTTTAATGTTTGTACAATTATAGAAAATCGTATCCTCCTTTTGAATTAAGCATAATATATGTGACAAAAATTGTTTACAAAAATTGTTTCTTTAAAATGGTCTTTCCAAAAACAATATGAAGACTACTGATTCAAGGACTTAAGAAGTAAAGGTTTTCTTTTGGTCCATCCATGTCATTTTTAGCTCATAAAACATTGTTCTACAATTTTAAAATTAGATAATCTACTTACTGTTTTATGAACTTATGGTAAGGTTTTACTTGTTCTTTTAGTTTAGAATAACTAATCTTTATGTTTCCTTATAATGTTTTTCCCTAGTATTAAAAATAAAAAATTAAACATCACTTCTTTTCATGAGTAATATAACTTCTACTATTGGTTGGAGCAATTTATATCTATTCATGAGTCAATACGTTATGCTTTATTACACCAAATCTGATTTGGAACTTAAATAACTTCTTTCTCAATTGAAGACATAACAAGAAGGTGAAAACAAAAGATGCATTGTGATAATTGATAAAAGCAAACACATGCAAGAGGGGGTCAATTGTGTGTATAAAATTTTTCACATGTTCTTTCAATTCGTATAATAAATAAATCCTAGTTAAAAAAATAGTTGGAGCCTGTCAGATGATAAAGCCGTTTTAAACGATAGGAGCTTATTAGGCAATAGGAGCCTTTTGTGGAATAGGACCATGCTTAAACGAAAGGAGCCTACTAAATGATAAATTATGTTAAAACAATTTTAAAAAAGAAGGCACTTGTTAAAACTGAAAGGAATCTCTTACAAGTTGAAAACAAGACGAGCCTTTTATAAAGGTGAAGGAGCCTTTTGTTAAAAACAACATACACATAAAGTATAATGCAGAAATTTAAAAGTTAAAGAGAGAAAGAAGAAAGACATAGTCAATTTATATTGATTTGGCTTACATCTCAAGTAAACGTCCAGTCTCCAAGTATCCAACTTGAGTGTTTCACTATAAAAATTGATTATTAAATTTGACGAGCCTTTTCAATCTCACAAGTACATATTTTTAAGGATCTCTAACCTTTCACACTCGAAGTGTATAACAAGTTTCTAAAAGCTCAAAGAAAAACAAAACAACAATGTCTTTCTTGATAGAATGATTTCACCTTCTAAAGCATAATAGTAATGATATGATTCTCAAGAGTATAGATGTTGCTCGAAATGTTTTGATAGTCTGAATATGTTTGTTCTACTTCATAAGTGCTATTGTTATTCCTTAAATAGTTAATTTCTTTAACTAGTCGTTGCTTCTTTCGCATCTTTAGTCAACTAAATGGATTTAACCTTAAATAACTTTGATGTTTTCTTTGCAAAAAAATCTTCTAGTTCACGTATCTAATAAATGACCTTCATAATTAGTAGGATCCTTTCGAATAAACCATTTCTAATAAGGTAAGTTCTTAAAGAAGGTTCCTGCAAGAAAGATAAGAAGGCTCCGGCAAGAAAGATAGTGTATCTCTTATGATTTTATTTCCTTTTTGAGAATTAGACCATTAATTTTACAAGGAAATAAATCCAATTTAAATTTTGGAATATTACACAACTATCATCAAAATTGTTAAATATAAAACTTAAGCTAACAATCTCCCCCTTTTTGATGATGACAATCAATAATAGACATATTTTTCAAAATTTAAAGACATAATAAATGATTTCGAAAGATACTTGTGAATTTTATATGTTCAGTCATAATTAGTAGGAGCCTGTCTCTTAAGGAAAGAACTTATCATTTATACATCACAGATTTTCACAATTTTCAACAGTATAATAAATCACATATATATTCGAACAACATTGATAAATATGCATTTGGAAATATATCATCTTATAAGAAAAAATATGGAAAAATATATCATATAAACTCTCCCCCTTTTTCATTATCAAAAGTAAAGAAGTATAGGGAGGAAGTTAGAAAAAAAATGAAAAAGGTTGACATAGTCAGTGAGGAGATTTTTGAAGGAGAATTTGCGAATTCAAGACTTAGTTTTGAAGACTATATATTTTTCGCATATTTGATTCTAATTTACATGAATATCCCTCTGTAGTTCTCAAACATCCATACTGTTATGTCCTAAGGAGGGACAGGAGCCTGTTGCTCTAGAGTAGGACCTACAATTTCTAGTATTCTTTCAAACCTCTGCTTTGAGTTAGGACCTAAGAAGTTCATTACTTTTTCTGTTTGCTTCTCCACCCAAATATTTTCTTTCAACTTGTACCGAAACTGGGAGGGGATAAAGGAGTGAAACTTGCCAGGCTCATACCATGTCAAATTATCAAAAGGAACATGAAAACATGTGAAGATCTTGGTTAACAATATTCTATAAAGTAGACCTCCATTAGAGTTCTTGTGGCTTCCCTTGTACATTATAAAATCCAAAATCATTGTTTGGAGATTCATTTTGTTGTCCTACAATAGATTGTATACCACATAGTTATCTAGGAGACTACATAGATATTCATGCAACGCATCTAGGAAGTAGGTCCAGATTTCTACTCATGGGTCTCCCTTCATGGTCATTCTTAGTATGCAGATATATAAAGTCCACAATCTTTCCCAAATCAAGATCAACAATGTCCCATTTATGGAAAAGATGCTCAGTCCTATGTCTGGGAGTTATGTTCAAAACGTTCCTCAATATATCCTCTATCATAAATGGCTATCTTTCCATCAATTTCTTCTTTTTGCATGTGTGTGTAAAAACATTTGACTAATTCATCACACATTGTATCAACTAAATTAAAAAAGTTCTCGCACCTAATAATATGAAAGAAAGTAGAGAGAGGAATACTAATATCATCGAACATATGAGGAGGCACAATGCGTCTAGCAACCACTTTTCTCTTCTTGTACCACATTTTATAATGGGCTTTAGCTTCCATAGATTAAAAAAAAATATTTGTGGTGACAAATTTCTATTCTTGTGGACCATTAGTTTCTTTGACCTTTTTGCTCTAGGTATTTCTTCAAATAGATCATGTTCTACAAATAGTTCATCCTTGACGATGGCTTCCTCAATGTTGTCTTCAACATAGGCTATTTGCCTTTTCTTTTCTATTCCCTTTTTATTTTTCTTCACTCATTTTTTCTGTTTCTTTTGCTTTAACAATTTCTTTTTATAGAGCTTATGTTGTAACAATTTCTTTAGTTTGTGGTCTACTTTCCAACCTAGAAGTTTCTTCATCGAAACCATCTTCATTTACTACCCAGTGGTCTTCAGGCACTTTCTTTTCTTTAAGACCAGATTTAGGAATTTCAGAGGTTTTTGGAGTAAAAGTGGTAAGGGAGAATAGGTAAATGGAATCTCACATTTTTCAGTGACTCCCCCTTACTAAAAGTCTCTTCTTCTTCTTCACTTTCTTCTTTCTTTTCTTTTCCATTTTCTTTCTCTTCTTCTTCTAAATTAGAAACATATTCTTTTTCGACTGTTTCTTCGTTTTCATCTGAAAAGGAATCAGGATAATATAGAGATAATATAGTTGATAGTGCAACGTAATGCTAGTCAAAATAAACTAGACCTACTACTGTAGCAGTAGTAAGTCTAAGTCGATCTCATAGGGAGTGTGTGTAATGTTTATTAAATGAAATTAAGCAATGTTTAGGTTTTGGAGGGGTTTGTTTTAGAAATAAAAAATAAAATAAAGCTAAACTAACTAACAAAAGCAATTTCAAGAAAAAATGCAAAAAAATGATAAAAGTGAGAAACTTAGTAGGGACTTGGTTCTTTGGTTCAATCTCGGCCTACACCCTAATTAAACATTTTTAAATAATTTTTTGTTCTTAAACCTCCCCTAGAAACTATTAATCTTTGGTTAATAATTAACTAGTCGTGAATTGTAGGTGCACGGTTGTTGAAGTGAGTAATAAATCAGTAAGAACTGAGTCATGTCCACAATTATAACAAAGTTCAAATTTATGCTAGCTAACGGTGTTTGGAATCAGGTTGGGTGAAATTTTGGAAATTAAAAGCAATCTAAAGAATTATTAAAAACTTAAATGAATTTCTAAGCAACTACCCAATTCAATTCAATCAAAATAACTACGAATGTGACTTATCTATATAAGAACTAATTAAGAAGAGAGTGCAGCAATTGACTAATTAAAATGATTCATTTCAATGGGGAAAGACTTTCACCTAGGGAATTATATTTTTTCCAACCTTAATATTGATTTAGCTATCCTCCACAAATAAAAAAAAATCCTAACCTTTTATATGAATTTTAAGAGTAATTAATCCCCTTCTCCTAAAGGTGAATTAATCTATCCACTCTAGACATTACTTAATAATCCCTTACTTATGTTCTTTCTAGAGTTTCTTATGCTCCAAACCCAAACCTTCTATTTTCACCTCTTAAGTTTCTTGGTCTCCCAACTCATAAGAAAATCCTAGCCAAAATTTCCTTCAATCTTCTAGTAAAACCCCCCTTTTCTAAAGGTGAATTTAGATTAAGTAAACTTCCAATGATCAAAAGGAAGAATAAATAAAGCCAAGGAAAATCAAGAAGTATATGAATACTCAATCATGGATTCAAACAAAATTAAATGTTAAACCATCACCAAAATAGCAAATCCCTAAAAGAAATTAAGGTTCAAGCGACAAAACATCATGCTAAGCAATCGAAAAGCATAAACCCTAGACAAACTCATAAAATAATCTAATAGAGATGAAGAAAACAACTCCAAACTACTTCATAATTTCTGCAACAAAATTATGATTTGGAGGTGGAATCCTCAAAGCTTTAAGTTAGTTCATTTTGGATTGGGATCGAAAGTTCTCCACTAGTTTTGTGAGCCTTTTTCTCTTTATTTTTTTCACCATTCCTCCACTACAGATTTTCTAGGTGTCATGTGTTAATATTCGAATAGCTTGCACTCCCCTCTCCTTTCCTTGGCTGTGTTTTTCTATGGAAGTTGTGTCATATTTCCAATTGAGGAGCTTCTGCCTTTTTATTTTTTCAAAACGCTAGGCCCTCTCTCCTTTCTTTTCCACACTACTCTCTGTTTTTCTTTTTAAAACCAACACAGAACCCTCTCTCTTTGTACGTTGCATTTTACGCATGCATAATCTTCAATTTGTTGTTGGAGTATTGCATTTTGTGCATGTGGTGTTATCATTTTTTTCTTTTAGTTAACTCCCATTTGTCTCACTGCTATCTTGTTATGTTTCATGTGTTCTCGTTTTATCCCATCTTCTCACAACTTCTTGTCCATACGTTGAAGCATTAACCATTCTTCCAAATTGCTATAATTTTGCTCTATTTTTCCAAAAAGCTTTTAACACTCAAATATAATATAAAAACAACAATTTAGCATAATATCTATCCCAAAATACTACACAATTCACCTACATTATCGCATCAAATAAAAGCCTATCAGTATCTCTATCAAATAGCCCCATACTTGAACTATTGCTTGTCCTCAAGCAATTTAAACACAATTAAAAAAAATTTCATTAATTCGTTTTCAAAGAAAATCGAATGTGTGCATTCATTCAAACTTCAGCAAATTCAAGCTTTGAGCTACTACACATATAATTTTTTTTCATCAATGCATATAAATAAGGTCAAAGGTAGACACCATTGATCAAAGGCACATATAAAACTCATATGGATTTTCCTTATGTTTTTGCTCGAATCACTCAAATATTTAGGGTCAGTGTTTCATTCAAGACTCCCTCTAAAAGACTACATCACCATAGGCCTACATATTCACTAATTCTTTACCATATAAAATGCATGCCAATATGGATCAAAAGGACTTTTATTTAGGGTTTGGGTTAAGGTAGGATAAAAAGGTCACGGGCTAGCTCATAAGCATTAACAAAGCACTAAGTAAAAGGGACAACTAAATACAAAGTCTGAGATATGCAAATGAATATATGGGACTACTACTACTCATCACTAACTAATGCTATTATGATTCTTTTTCTTTTTCTTTCTTTCTTTTCATTTTTCATTTTTTTTCATTTTTTTTGCTTCAATACTAAAAACAAGGGAAAACAATAACAATAAGAGAAAATAAAAGCAGCATAAATCAATAAAATATGAGTAGGAATACCTCTATAAACATCTCAGAATAACATGTAAGCTCAAAATTCCCAAACTATAGACCAAATGATTAATTAGCACTTCATTATACTTGTGATCGAGCAAGCCTAATGGAGTTTTAAGTTTTTAAGTTTTTATTTTGCAATTAGAAAAGGGATAATATATAAGGTGCGTCATTTAAGCCAATGGGTTTAAAACAAAGAATACCTTAATCATTTCCGTAAAGCATGCATCTTATACTTTCAAACCAGTTGAATGCAAGTTCTAAAGGTAATCTTCCTAGTGGAGCATCACATGCAATAAAAAAACAATGAAATGAATATAAAATGTAGTCATGTAGGCTCAAAACCTCACATGTTCTTGTGTGAAAATCCATAAAAATTTTATACATTACTTAGTCACTCAAGTATCAAATTATTGACTGAGTTTATGCAACTAAGTACTTCAATCAATCCATATGATTCTCCTTCCACTCAAGCTGCCTAATTCAAATTCAAGCACACAACTCAATCCTCGGTCTAACTACTATAACAGAATGGTGTGATTTAAACTTCATTATAGTTCAAGTGCAAAATTTCAAAAATTTTAAAATTAGTCTCACCCCTACATTTAAATAGGACATTATCACCAATTTCCTGAAAAAAGGTAAGGAGATGAGACCATAAGGACTCCCCGGATCAAAGAGGGCTCAGCAACTTGAAATCAAACTTCATAACTCCACTCTTGCATTCCTAAAATCAAAACAGATAAAAAGAAAATAAGGTACTCAAATGAATACAATAAAAAGAAAATGAAACAACAAAGAACTAAAATGAAAGGATAAGATTGGGGTGTCTCCCAACAGGCATTATGTTTAACGTCAATAGCTTGACGTAGCCATTTGATGACGAGTCCTTGAGTGAAATACTTGCAATGATTCTAAACTCTTGACCATAATAATGTTTCAATCTTTTCCCATTGACTTTGAAAGTTCTTCCATCACTTCCCTCAACTTCAATTGCTTCATAAGAGGTAACATTTTTCATAACAAAGGGTCCCAACCATCTAGAGCGTAATTTACCTAGAAAAAGCTTCAATCTCAAGTTAAAAAGCAAAACTTTCTCTCTTGGGCCAAATTATTTCCTTATGATGTGTTGGTCATACCATTTCTTAGTTTTCTCCTTTTAGATTTTAGAGTTCTCATATGCTTGATTTCGAAATTCTTTCAATTCACACAAATGAAGAGACCGATTTTTAACCAATTTTTTCTAATCAAGATTTAACTTCCTAACTGCCTAATAAGTCTTGTGCTCCAACTCCATCGAAAGATGACAAGCTTTTCAAAAACCCAAACAATATGGAGATATGCCAATTGGAGTTTTTAAAGTTGTCCTATATGCCCAAAGGACATCATCAAGCTTGAAAGCTTTGTCTTTTCTGTTGGGGTTCACCATCTTCTTAAGAATGTCCTTGATCTCTTAGTTTGATATTTCAGTTTGGCCATTTGACTGTGGGTAGTAAGGTAAAGCAACCTTGTGACAAACTCCATATTTGGTTAAAAGATTACTTATAAGCTTGATGCAAAAGTGGGTACCTTCATCACTAATAATGGCCTTGGAGTGCCGACTCTTCGAAAAATGTTTTTCTTGAGAAATCTAAGAACAACCTTGGCATCATTTATTGGTGAAGCTATGACTTTAACCCATTTTGATACATAGTCCACTGACAAAAGGATATAAGATTGTCCACAAGATTTGGGGAATGGCCATATGAAGTTCATACCTTATAAATCGAAGAGTTCTACCTCAAAAATGTTGGTTAAAGGAAGCTCATGATGTCCTGAGATATTACCCATTTGTTGACATAGGTCACACGTCTTAGTTAAAGCATAACTATCCTTATTAAGCATAGGCTAATAGAAACTAGATTGGAGAACTTTTGTTGCTATTCTTGTTGGGCCAAATTGACCTTCATATGTTGATGAATGACAATACTCCAAAATTACTTGCACTTCATCTTTGGGGACAGATCTTCCAATCACTTAATCGAGGCCTCTCTTGAGCAATAAAGGCTCATCCTATTGATAATTTTTCGCATCAGATAGGAACTTTTTCTTTTAAGATGGATTTAAATCTTGAGGAATTAAACTTATAGCTAAATAATTCACCACATCAGCAAACCATGGAAGCTTTTCATTGACTCTGAATAACTACTCATCCGTGAAAGTCTCTTGGATAGGTGTTGATGGCTTTGATTCCTCCAGCTCTAATCGAGATAGATGTTCAATAACTACATTTTCTGTCGCCTTTTTGTCTTTGATCTCCACATCAAACTCTTGCAAAAGCAACACCCATCGAATGAGTTGTAGCTTGGCATCTTTGTTTGCAAACAAATCCCAGATTACTGCATGATCTGTGAAAACCATAACCTTGAACCTAATGATATACAAATGAAACTTATCCAAAGCAAACATAACCATTATCATTTCCTTCTCTGTAGTATTGTAATTTTGTTGGGCATCATCCAAAGTCTAGCTAAAGTAGTAGATGACCTTGAACACTTTCTCTCGACTTTGGCCTAAATCTACTCCCACTACGAAGTTGTTTGCATCACACATGATTTCAAACAACTATTGCCAATCAAGTGTATTCATCAAAGGAGCTGAAATTAACTTTTCCGTGATCAACTCAAAAGCCTTTAAGCACTGCTCATTGATTTCAAATTTCACATCCTTCTCTAAGAGATTGCAAAATGGTTTAGCGATCTTAAAGAAGTATTTTATGAATCTCCGATAAAACTCGGTATGTCCAAAGAAACTAATAATACCCTTTACATTTGTTGGTGGAGGAAGCTTTTCAATAGTTGTTGTTTTGGCTTGGTTCAGTTCAATGTCATGGGTAAATGCTTTGTGGCCCAACACAATTCCTTCCCTCACCATAAAATAACACTTCTCCCAATTGAGCACCAAGTTAGTATCCTAACATCTTTTCAACACTAGAGACAGATTATGTAAGCACTTATCAAATGAATCACCGAAAATAGAAAAATTATTCATAAAGGCCTTCATGAAGTTCTCAATCATATCAGAAAAAATTAGCCATCATGCAGTACTGAAACATAGCAGGAGGATTACAAAGACTAAAAGGCATATACCTAAATGCAAATGTGCTAAAAGTACAAGTGAATGTGGTCTTTTCCTGATCTTCAAATGCTATGACTATTTGGTTATATCCTGAGTACCCATCTAAAAAATAGTAAAATGCATGTCCAACAAGTCTGTCCAACATTTAATCTATAAATGGAAAAGGAAAATTCAACTTTTTATAATCCATACAAACCATCCATCCAATAACTGTCCCTGTGGAAATAGTCTCATTGTTACCATTTTTGACTAAGTAAATCCACCTCTTTTAGGAATAATCTAAGTAGGATTAACCCATAAACTATCGAAAATTAGGTAAATGATTCCAGCTTTAAGCCACTTCTGAATTTTTTTCGTAACCACTTCCTTCATTGCTGGGTTCAATCTTCTTTGGGGTTCAATGCTAGGGGTGAATGACACCTCCATAAGAATTTTATGCATTATAAAAGAAGAACTAATTCCCTTAATGGATCAAATTGACCAACCCAATGTATTTTTTATCTCCCTTAACACCCTAATCAGTTTTTCTTCTTGTAAAAGAGTCAATGAAGATGAAATGATGACAAGAAAAGTTTGATTAGCACCTAAGAATACATATTTCAAATTTTCAGGAAAAGGCTTCAAATCAATCGATTGGTGAACATCTTTCACATCATCAACAACATCAATATTATTCACTAAAAACAAAGGCTTAGTTTGATCAAAATTTGGCAAGCATTCAAAAGAATACAATACCATCATAAAATAAGTATCCTCGTCATCCATAACATCTTTTCTAATCATACCTTGCAAACATGTCAATAATGGGTCTTTAGATATAAGGGAAGGAAAAGATGTTACCACACAAGAGGAGATGACCTCCACTCAGTTGCAAGTTGGTTTATCACTTGGATGTTTGAACGATTTGTATATGTTGAATCTCACCTTCTCACTATTTACATGTAAGGTTAGTTCCCCTTATTATACATCAATCACCGCGCCTCCGATAGCCAAGAATGGTTTCCCAAGTATGATCAAGATCTTCTTATCTTCTTCCATATCAAGCATCATAAATTCTACAGGGAGAATGAATTTGTTTACACGAATAAGAACATCTTCTACAATACCTCAAGGATAAGTGAGGGAATGGTCGGTTAGTTACAGACAAATTATCGATGGCTTGACTTCTCCTAATCCCAGCTTTTGTAAGATGAAAAGAGGCATGAGATTTATGTTTGCCTCCAAATCGCAAAGCACTTTACCAAAATATATGATGCCGATCTCACACAAAATTGTGATGCTTCCTGAATCTTTCAATTTTTATGGTAAATTTCTTTGGAAAATTGCATTACACTCCTCGGTCATCAATACCATCTCATCTCCTCTTTTTGGTAACTATGTCCTCGATGAATTGTGCATAATTTAGTACTTGCACAATAGCTTCAATTAAGGGAATGTTGATATCAAGTTTCTTAAATACTTTAAGGAACTTTTCGAATTGATCATTAATTTTCTTCCATTGAAATCTTTGGGGATGTAGCAGCTTAGGGATAATTTTTCTTTATAGTTCCCCTTCTAGTTGCTTCTCCGAGTTAACTTCCTTCTCAACTTGTGTAGCTACACTTGCTTTTTCACAAGTATTCTTTCCTTCGTTGTCATTGGATTAATTGGAGCTCTTTTCTTTAGGTTTCACCTCTTCCAATTCTTTTCCACTTTGAAGAATGATGGCCTTGCATTGATCTTTCGGGTCATTTTAAGTATTGCTTAGAAATTGTCTCTGAGTCAAATTCCCTTCAGTATTTGCAAGTTGTCTCATTTGAACTTCCAAACCCCTTCACTGAAGTCCCAATACTGGTTACTTACATCTTTAGTTCATCCATCTCCTTCTTGTTCTTGTGGAAATGGTTCCTTGTCTCAGTTACAAAAGTGTTAACCATTTCTTCCACAGAGGGTCTTCGTTCTTCCTTTAGTGGCCTACATCTAGGTGGGTGGGGTATGTTCCTTTGAATACCATAGTTCTATTGCCCCTGAGACTTGTAACCTTAACCATATTGAATTCCCATTGGTTGTGACTTAAATCCCAAGTTCCTTTGGTTAAAAAATTAGGCTTATTCCACCCCCTCATCATTGGTGTAGAATGATTGACTAGTAGCTGCTACTTGCTAATTCTGTCTTTCCTTTAACATGAATTTTAAAAATTGATTGTTATGGCTGCCAATTAAGCAGATAACTAAGTCACTTGGTCTACTTCTAAAATTCCTCTTTCCATTAGTTGTCTCAGAGGGACAATGGTAACTGTTTGAAGCCAGATCTTCTAGCAATGCACATGTTTCTTAAGATATTTTTCTCATTAGAATACCACCTGTTGCTATATCTACAAGGTTTAAGTCTGGTCATTCAACCTGTTGTAGAACATTTCCACTTATACCCACTATTGGTATCTGCGATGTGGATGCTTTCTCAAAAGGTCTTTCTACCTCTCCCAAGCCTCACACAATGGTTTTAAGTCATACTGTCTAAACGTACTAATCTCAGCTCTTAACTTCGCAGCTTTACCAGGTAGAAATATTTTAATCAAGAATTGTTGTGCTACCTCCTGCCAAGTTTGCATTCTATTAACAGAAATTGAATGAAGCCAATTATTTTCTTTGTCCCAAAGAGAAAATGGGAACAAAGTGAGCCTTATGTCATCTTGTGTTGCCCCTTCAGTCTTGATAGTGTCACATAAATCCTACAAGCTTGCAAGATGATCATTTGGATCCTCCATTGGTTCCCCTACAAATTGATTTGTTTGAACCAAATTGATGAGTCTGGGTGAAATATGAAAATTTTGAGCATGAACATTAGGTCTTTGGATATCGTGATAATTGTCGACCACTATTGACTAGAAATAGTCCTTGATAGAACATTGGCGTAGTTGTTCCTGTTCGTTTCCATTAACTCCTCTTCCATTTCCTCCATTTAAATTAGTTGCACCAAGTCTGGCCTCCAACTGAGCTAATCTTTTAGCCATTTCATCTCTATCTCTTTGAATTCTCTAAAGTTCTTCTACTTGATTTTTCTTTTTTTTTTGGTCGACAAATTGACTTTACTATTCTTTCTAACTCTAAGTCAAAATGTCTTTCTTGCTCTCTTGTGGTTCGGGGCATGTAACTTCTTACACACAAGCTACGTAAGAAAATGAGAATGCAAAAAGAAGAAGAAACAAATAAATTACTTTAGGGATAAAAAGAAAACCAATGAGTAAATATCAAACTTGCTATAAAAAATTCAAACATTAATCCATGGCAACAGTGTCAAAAACTTGGTTATGAACTACAAGTGCATGGTTGTCTAAGTAAGTAATAAATCAGTAAGAACTGAGTCATGTCTATAGGGATTATAAGAAAGTTTAAATCTACGCTTGCTAATGGTGTTTGGAATCAGGTTAGGTGAAATTTTGGAAATTAAAAGCAATGTAAAGAATTATTTAAAACTCAAATAAATTTCTAAGCAACTACCCAATTCAATGGAACCAAAATAACTACAAATGTGACTTATCTATGTAATAACTAATTAAGAAGAGAGTTCAATAATTGAATAAATAAAATGATTAACTTCAATAGGGAATGAATTTCTCGTAGGGAATGATATTTTTTCCAACCTTAATATTGATTTAGCTATCCTCTACAAATAAAAAAATCCTAACCTTGTATGTGAATTTTAAGAGTAATTAATCCCTTTCTCCCAAAGGTGAATTAATCTATCCACTCTAGAAATCACTTAGTCATCCCTTACTTAAGTTCTTCCTAGAGTTTCTTAAGTTCCAAACTCAAATCTTCTATTTTTACCTCTTAAGTTTCTTGGGTCTCCCATCTCACAAAAAAATCCAAACCGCAATTTCCTTCAATCTTCTAGCAAAACCCCCTTTTTCCAAAGGTGAATTTATATCAAGTAAACTTCCAATGATCCAAATGAAGAATAAATAAGCCCAAGCAAAATTAAGAAGTATATGAATATTCAATTATGGATTCCAACAAAATTAAATGTTAAAGCATCAAAAAAATTAAGGTTCTAAGCATAAAACATCATGTCAAGCAATCAAAAAGCATAAACCCTAGAAAATCATGAAAGAAACAAATAGAGATGAAGAAAACGACTCTAAATCGTTGCAAAATTTTTGCAGTAAAATTGTGATTTGGAGGTGGAGTCTCAAAGCTTTATGTTAGTTCCTCTTGGATGGGATCAAAAGTTCTACACTAGTGTTGTAAGCCTTTTTCTCTCTATTTTTTCGTCGTTCCCCCACTGCAGATTTTCTAGGCTGGCATGTGTTAATATATGAACAACGTGCCCTCCCTTCTCCTTTGCTTGGCTACATTTTTCTATGGAAGTTATGTTGCATTTCTAAATAAGGAGCTACGGCCTTTTTTAATTTTTCAAAATGTTGAGCCCTCTCTCCTTTCTTTTCCATGTTAGTCTCCATTTTTCTTTTCAAACCAACCCTCTCTCTTTGTACATTGCATTTCACACATGCATAGTCTTCAATTTGTTGTTGGTGCATTGCGTTTTGTGCATGTGGTGCTGTCAATTTTTTTCTTTTAATTAATTCCCATCTGTCTTGCTGTTGTCTTGTTTTGCTTCATATATTGTCCTTTTGTCCCATCTTCTCCCAGTTGTTTGTCCATACGTTGAAGCATTGACCATTCTTCCAAATTGCTATCTTCTTGCTATATTTTTCCAAAAAGCTCCTAACACTCAAATATAATATAAAAGCAACAATTTAGCATAATATATATCCCAAAATACTACATAATTTACTTATATTAATGCGTAAAATAAAAGCCTATCAGTATCTTTATCATTAACCCGAGCTTTCTCTTTTGTAGGGTTTAGTCAAGATACGATTGTTAATTAAACCTAACCATCAAATAAGCTAGGATAAGATCTCTATATTTAATTAGGCAATAGAATTATGAATTACAAAACCAATTAATTAAGGTAACAACCACATAAGATACGTCATTTTACGAATTACGAATCATTAGTCGCTACAAATGAATTTCAACATAACAATTACGAATTACATTGAATATTCTAATAGGTTTGTAATAAAATGATCCAATGAACACATTGAAATCATCTGTTCATAATACCCAATAAGTTCATACACAAATAATCAAACAATAACGAGAATACGATTATCTATACACAAACTCAAATAAATTAACATTGGATAACACAATTAATTTCTAAAGATAGAAAGCAACAACAAAAATAGTGAAATACACTTAACTTGAGCCATTGGCGTCGATGTCACCTCCGAACTACCATCAGGACATATAAACCTCCATGGGTCTCTCCCGATTGAGAGTTTTACCCTTCGTCTTCATTAAAATGAAGAGCTCCTAAAAAGATTTGCTTTATCCCCCATAAAGAAGCACTCTTGCTAGGCCATCCCTTCTTTCTTTAATTCACACCCCTTTTTTGTTTCTTTAGACCTACTCTTTAACCTTTGTTGTCTTTCACTCCCTTTATGTCTACGTTTTCAAGTCCTGTCAAATATCCAACGTGCTGTGTTTTGATGCTCCTTAGTTGTACCTTGGTTGTGTGTTTTTCACTACATTTCTTGTCATTTTTGGTTTTCTCCTCATCAACTGCTGGCGTGCATTGTTTTGATCTTCATTTATGTGCCATCTACTACTGGTATTGCATTTCACTTTCTGCATATGTCCAGTGTCGACCTTGGGTAGGGCCAAGCAGGGCACCTACCCAGGTCCCATCCTCACTAGGAACCCACCTTCATTGCATTTTGGCAATACTTTTTTTGGCATTTTTCAGTTAGAAAGGTAGTAAATCTTTAGTTCTCAGTCAAAGGAGAAGAGAAAGTTAATGTTAACTAATAAATAACTCACCGAGAAAATTAACGTTATTTAATCTTAGAAGCTAAATAGTTTCCTTTATTAGCTATATAACATTAACTTGTTAAATTTATAAATATCTTTGAAGCATTTGAGTATATTCTTACCCTCAAATTTTTTTATTTTCATCAAAATATGAATTTAAGATATTTCAACCCAAAAATTGATGGTAAAAAATTTTAACGATTTTGTCTTATGAATTCCAAATGATAATTTAAAGGTAAGGTTTTTTATTTTTAATATATTTTTAGCTTATTAAATATTTGAATATATTATAATTGATTTGTGATTTGTCATCAGTGTAACATTATATTAGCATTTTAAATCAGAACATTAATATTGAATGATATTGTGTTTATTTATGTTTCTCCTTTTTTATTTTTAGATTACTTATTAATTATAAAAATATAATTAAACATTAATAAATAATTTAATTTTTGTAATTATAATTTTCATTATACTTTACCATAAGTAATATAATAATTGTCGAATTTGTGCTCTTGTAGAGATTCATATAAGTTTAGTGATAATATGACTAAATCAAATAATTTAAGTTACTCAATTCAAAGATTACATAAACGGTTTCATTTACTATAAAAATTCATATAATTCCATTAAACATGTCATGATAATTAAATAATAATAGAAATTATTTGACAATTAACCGTAAATAGTTGGATGTATTTGATGATTAAATAAAAATTATTTGACAATTAAATAAGACTGTAATAGGTTGAATGATTTAGCTATTTTATTTATCAAGAAGGATATATTGAATGATATTGATTTCGATTATATTATTAATGATTTTACATCTAGAAATATTTGAAGAAATTATTTTTCATAAATCATGATCATCTGTGTGTTTGTTAGTGCTATTCTCTTAGTGTTTTGCTATTCGATTTCTCCTATTGCTATTTTGTTGTTACTGTTACTATTTTTAGTGATTTTATTGGTACTGAAATTAAGATATTATTAGCCGACGTTATGATCACTTAATATTTTGTTGAGTGTGTGGACTTATAAATTAGGTCACTTATGTATAGATATTAAATTTTAATAATAAAAATATGCTTTTAAAATTTACACGTTTGTCTATTGTCTATTTATTGGGGCCTTTTTTTAGTTTGCCCAGGACCTATAAAACGTTAGGAACAACCCTACATACATCCATCATCTAACCAACCTTTACTTATGAACTATCGTATTGATGTTCTACTTTGTCCTTTACTTTTCATGTTTCCTTTTCTTTATGTTTTCATTTTTCTTGTCTTTTAATTTTTTTCTTCTCGCTCCATGAAGAGAAGTGAAAAGTAATCTTTAGCAAATGATCCAAATATCATGCTTTCAACTCACTTTAACTTTTTTACTTCTGAATTGTACCTAAATTCACATATGAGTCAAAGTGAGCATATTAAGCAATTTTATAACAATAATCACTAAGTGTTGTAGAATAAATTCATAATCAATTAAGCACCTATCAGTAGCATCAATCTTCCTTTTCCTATATTTTAGGATCTCATGATTAGGTGTTTATAAAGTTTGGATGTTTGAGGAAACAGAAACAGGTTTGGTAGTAATGTCCAGAGAATCTATAATGGGAGACAAAGATGAAGAATCAAAAGTAAAGGTTTATTATGATGAGGTGTTTCGTCATGGATAGAAGTTGAGCCCAATAATTTTTTCTGTCCTTTTAATTTTGTTCTTGCCATTATAGGTGTGCTTTGTGAAGTTTAAGAGAGAAAATAGAGGGTAATATAAAGAGTTAGGGCATAGAGAGAATGAGAATGAGAGAGACAAGAAAAAGAAGGAAGTTTGCTTAGGATATACTAAGTAAGAAGATGAGTAGACATATAAACTAGAAGAGGAAGTGCAATCGATTACGTATCTTCTAACGTAAGCATACTTAGATTTTTTAATCTGTGCACAAGTTTTTTAAAAAGCTAAAACGTCACCATTAATGACTCTCTATTTTTTTAGGACAAGTGTAATCTTGCTCTTTTACACTGAGAGGAGCCTTCTAACTATGAAGGCGTCTTCTAAACTAAAAGGTGCCTGCAATACTAAGAGAGAGAGAGTTTGTAAGGGATTATAATAGAGGGATCTTGCTAAAAAAAATGCAAAGATAAGTAACAGAGAATATTCATGTAGAAATAATATAAGATAGTTTGCACATTCCAAGCTCTTTTCTTAACACATAAAATCTATCTTCAAAGAGTGGCTTGGTGAAAATGTAAACTACTTGACTTTTAGTACTAACATGAAATAAATCAATAATTCTTTCTAAAACATGATCTCTAAAAAATGATATTTGATTTTTATATGTTTAGTCCTAAAATGATGCACAGGTTTATTAGCAAGATTTATAACACTTGTATTATCACATAATATAAGAATATGAGAAAAGTTTATAGAAAATCCTATAGTTGATGCTTCATTCGTAAGATTTGAGTACAACAATAGGCAGCTGCTATGTATTTCACTTCATTCGCCCAAAGCACTACGTAAATTTAATTTTTGCAAGACGAATATAATAGACATCCTCACAGAAATTGACAGTGACCACTTATTCTTTTTTGATCGACTTTATCACCTACATAATCTGTATCATAATAGCCCACTATGCTAAATGAATCAGTTTTTGGATGTCATAGTCCAAAGTCCATAGTTCAGTGGAGATTTCCAAAGATTCTTTTAACTGCTTGAAGGTGACTTTCTTTTGATTTGATTGAAAGTGTGCACAAAGACACACAATATACATAATGTCTAGTCTTGAGCTTATAAGATGTAATAATTATCCAATCATTCCTCTATACTTTTTCTCATCTTTATCTTTTCTTTTTTTTTTCTTTATCAAGTTTAGTTCTAGTATACATGGGAGTATCCATAGGTTTGGCATTCTCAAAATGATATTTCTTGATAGGTTCCTTTGTGTATTTGTCTTGGCTAATGAAGATTATTTTTTCTACTTGTCTGAATTGTAATCTGAAAAAGAGTGAAAAATTTTCCCATCATGCTTATTTCAAACATCCCCTGTACTAATGCTAAGAATTCTTCACAGAAGGATGGATCAGTAGCACTAAATATTATATCATCAACATATATTTGCACTGTGAGTAAATCATTCTCCTTTCTTTTAATAAATAAGGTTTTATAGACCTTTCCTCCTTCTTAGTTATTCTCAAGTAAAAAGTTACTTAACCTCTCATACCATGCTCAAAGACCCTGCTTTAGACCATACAGAGCTTTGGATAACTTCATCACGTAATAGGGATGGTTTTCATCTTCAAAACTTGGGGTTGCTTAACAAATACTTCTATTAATGTAACCATTTAAGAATGCACTTTTAACATACATTTGGAACAACTTGAAGTTTCTATAGCATGCAAAGGCAAGTAAAATTCTAATCGATTCCAATCTAGCAACAGGTGCACAAGTTTCATCAAAATCGATACCTTTTTATTGATTGTAACCTTAAGCTACAAATCCTGCTTTATTCCTTTCCATCTTACCATTTTTATCAAGATTGCTTCAAAATACCCACCGAGTCCCAGTGATTGACTTGTTTTAAGGATGGGGTACTAGATTCCAGACTTTGTTTTTGTCAAATTGATTTGGTTCATCTTTTATGACTAATACCCAGTTTTTGTCAATAAGGACTTCTTCAACGGTGTTTTATTTATAAAATGAGAGCCACAAAGTTGTTCTTGAACAATGATCTTGTTCTTAGGATTTCAAAGGATCTCCAAGAATATATTGATGTGTATTAAGACCTCTTTATTCTCTTGGTGATTTTCGTTATATAGGCTCCTGTTGAGATGAAGGAGCTTGATCTATTCTAAATTCAGAGGGGCCTTCTTAAATTTGTAATTCTAAAGGTATTATTGGAGTATTTTGATTCTCCTATGTATTTTCAAGAATCAAAAGATGCTCTTCATCATCTAAATCAGCTGCTATTATCGATGGTAGTGCTTCATCAAATATCACATGAATTGATTCTTCTATCTTCTTTTTTCTTTTATTATATACTCTAAATCCTTTACTAGCGATATTGTAGCTCAAAAAATAACTTCGTTTAATCTCACATCGAACTTTCCAAGGTTGTCTTTTCCATTGTTTAAAACAAAACACTTACAACTAAAAGCCCAAAAGTATGCAATATTTGGTTTTCTTCCTTTCCACAGCTCATAGGGGCTCTTTTTCAAAATAGGTCTCATAAGACATATGTTAATAGCATAGCATATCATGGATAATGCTTCTGCCCAGTATCCATGAGGTAATCCACTTTCACACAACTTGATCTTGACCATATCAACCAAAGTTGTATTCTTTCTCTCTATAATTCCATTTTGTTAAGGTGTCCTTAGATAAGAGAAGTTGTAAGTTATACCATTGTTGTCACAAAATTCTTCAAATTTTTTGTTATCAAATTCTTCTCCACTATCGCTTCAAATTAAAGTGATGGAGTACCCTTTTTCTATTTGAATTTTTCTACAAAACTTCCTAAACACTTCAAAAGCATCGTCTTTATTTAATAGGAAATAAACCCATGTAAATCTGGAGTCATCATCTACTAGAACAAAACTGTAATGTTTACCACCAAAACTTTGATTCCTAGTAGGATTGAATAAATCCTTGTGCTCAAGTTTAATTTTTTGTCAAGTAGACACCATAGTTTTAGGAGGAAGTTGCTTATGACTTGTTTACCTTTTAAATAAGCCTTGCAAACCTGATTTCTTTCAAACTTTAAAGTTGGTAGTCCTCTTACTAACTCATTTTTAAACAATTTTGATAGAATGCTCATGCTAACATGTCAGAATCTCCTGTGCCAAATAAATGAATCCTTTTTTAGAGAGACAAAACACTTAACATTTTATGAGGACATGTCTTCTAATTGAGCACAATATATATTTTAATTTCTAGAACTAACAAACACAATATTATCATTATAAAAATCAACAATTTCACAATAAGATGCATAGAAAATGACTTTGTAACCTTTATCACATACCTAACTCACACTAAACAAATTATGTTTTAAACCATCACCAAAAGGAATGTTATTAATGGAAGTAGAGTCAAGATTATCAATTTTACCAACTCCGGTAACCTTTATTTTTAGCTGCAAAGATAAAATTACCTCCTTCTTTCCTTTCAATATCGTTGACATGCAATATTTCACCTATCATGTGTCTCGAACAGCCACTACTAACTATCCATTAATTTTCTGTGGTCTTTGTTTTGAAACATATCTATCAAAAATATTATCTAATTTTAGGTACCCAAATTTTTTTAGGTCCTTTCAGGTTAGTATTTTTACTTTTCGATCTCCAAACATACGTCTGAGATAATTTCTTTTTATGAAAATTACAAGAATGACTAATGCGACCATTCTTACACAGTAATCGCACAAAACATATGAATGTAGTTGTTACAATTTTTTCCATTTAGCAACTTCCTATTATTTTGGCTATAGTTGTTGCTAGATTTAACAAAGAAGTTTTTGTATGGTCTAATATTATTATTTTCGTTATATCCTGTTGTAGCCGTACCAAAAATGCATTTATTGATACCAAGCAATGCATCAAGATTCTTCCTTCCATTAACGAAATTTTCCAGATCTTTTTCTAGAGATAAAATCTTTCCAACATTTTTTTCCTTTTTATATTCGAAGGCGGAGACTTTTTCTTCAAATTGTTTTACCTTATTAGAATCATTTTTTAGCTTCCTATTTTCCAGTTTAGCTACTCTTTCTTCCAAAGCTTCCTTTTCAAAAACCTTTTGCTTATAGTTAATCTCAAAAGACATATCTTTAGCTTCCAAATTTTCATTCACAGATTTCAATGATTTAATCTTACTCTTTAGAGATGTATCATTGCTTTTGAACTTCTCAACTTCATTGAAATACTTCACCATCAACCTTTTTTACTAATCATACAATTCATTATATGCATTTTTCGATTCATCAACTTCAATATCAGAGTTAGAATAATATACCTCATCATCTCCTAATTCAGCTATGAAGCAAAAATTGTTGATTTGTTCTAGTTCTTCTTCTTCAAATTTTTTAGAATCCTCAGCTGACCAGGCTATAGTCGTCACTTACTTTTTGGATTTTTCGTTCTCTAACTTGTCGTTTTAAAGAAGAGGACATTATGGTATTCTATGTCCATGCTTCTTATAGTGACAACATATGATTTTATTGTTTTGTATATTACTATTGTTGCTACTATCTTTTGATATGAACCTGTTGTTTTCGGCTTTCTTGTTTCCTTCTCTTTTTTCATCAACTTTTTTTATAGAAGCAGGCATTTTTTTAACCGTAAAGTTAAACTCATCATCTCCATCTATTTGTAACTTAGTTTCACTTTCATCACAATTTGATTTATCAATTGCTTTTAATGCCATTCCTTTTCAATAGGAAGATCTTTCATCTCGCCTAAGCTTGATTTCATAGATCATCATATTTCCTCTTAGCCAATCAAGTGAAATAGTTTCTAGATCCTTTGTCATTTCTAGAGTTGTCACTTTAGGCCTCCATTCCTTTGGTAGTAACCTCAGAATCTTCATTACAAGCTCGTCATTAGGATATGTTTTTCCTAAGTTCTTTAGGGCAGTGATGATGTTATTGAAGCATTCAAAGATTTCATCTATGGTCTCTCCCTGTTTCATGCCAATAGATTCGTATTGATGCATTAAAAGACTTTCTTTACCTCATTTGTTCCTTCAAACATGACTTGAAATTTGTTCCACATTTTGTTTGTAATAGAGCAGTAGGATATCTTTTCATATTCTTCTGGAGACAATGCATACATTAGGTGATGTTTTGTCTTAGCGTTTAGTTACGCATTTCTCTTGTCAGCATCAATCCATACTTATACGTTATCGAAAGTTGGAATTACAGCACCAACGTTAATTTTTGGACATACTTTGATATCTACAGATTAGAGATATATGGTTATTCTCTTTTTTTAGTATAAGTAGTTGTTTCCATTGAAGTAAGGAGGCTTTCAGACAAACCATCCTTCAAAACTTCTCAAGGTATTTGTTATGATCTGTCACGTGCTGTAAAACACAAAAATATGAAACCTTGCTCTGATACCAAATCATAAAAACAAACACACACAAGAGGGGGTTCAATTTTATGTATAAATTTTTTGCAAGTTCTTTCAATTTTTATAATAAATAGATCCTAATTAAAAACCAGTAAGAGCCTATCAGACGATAAAGCGTTTTTAAACAACAGGAGCTTGTTAGGCAATAGGAGTCTTTTATATTGAATGATAAATCATATTAAATAATTTAAAAACAAAAGGCACTTGTTAAAACTAAAAGGAACCCTTTGCAAATTGAAAACGGAAGGAGCCTTTTATAAAGATGAAGGAGCCTCTTGTTAAAAACAATATGCACTCACACAATATAATGCAAAATTTTAAAAGTTAAAAAGAGAAAGAAGAAAGACACAGTTAATTTATACTAGCTCAGCTTACAGCTTAAGCCTACATCTAGTACCCAACTTGAGTGTTTCATTATAAAAAACAAGAATTAAATTTAACGAGCCTCTCCAAGCTCACAAGTTCATATTTTTCAAAGTTCTCCAACCTTTCACGCTTAAAGTGTATAATGATCTTCTAAAAAGCTCATAGAAAAACAAAATAACAATTTCTATCTTGATAGAGTGATTTCACTTTTTAAAGCACAATAATAATGATATGATTCTCAAGAGTATAGATGTTGCTCAAAATGTTTCGACAGTCTAAATATGTTCGTTCTACTTCCTAAGTGTTGTTGTTGATCCTTAAATAGTCAATTTCTTCAACTAGTCATAGCTTCACTTGAATCTTTAGTCAACTGGATGGATTTAACTTTGAATAACTTCGATGTTATCTTTTCTAAAAATCTTCCAGTAATCACGGAGCTAATATATGACCTTCATAATTAGTAGGATCCTTTCAGATAAACCATTTATAATAAGGAAAGTTCATAAGAAAGGTTCCTGCCAGAAAGAAAGTGTATTTCTTTTTTTTAGAATTAAACCGTTAATTTTACAAGGAAATAAATACAATTTAAATTTTGAAATATTATATAGTTATCATTAAAATCATTAATATAAACCTTGACCTGACAATAATATGTAATATGTAAAGCCCATCACCAAATAAATACCTAACCTATGACAATTAAACACATAAAACAAGCCATCAGCTGCAAACTTAGAGAAACACCAACGATAGATAGCTTCTTCTTCTTCATTTTCTCTCAGCTTTTGTTGGTGGTATATGTCTTAATGTGGCATTTTTCTCCTGAATGTAACAATTCTCTCATAGGTTTCCTCATTATGTTTGTATTCTAGGAAAATGGGAGGAAGTTGTGGAGATTAACAACCCCAAAATCTCTTACACTTAGGTTAAAATTCCAATAGCTATATTATGTCATTTTTGTGATTTTGATAATCCTATTATAGTTCATAGTTAGATTCAATATTGTGGTTATTTAGGAAAATAATTGAAGTCATGGAAAGGATAACAATGGAGAAAATGTGGTTGAAAAATGATTAAAGAAGAGGAGATAAGAGAAGAGGAGAGGGTGAAGAATAAGATGTATTTCTGAAAATTTAAGTTAGATGTAGGGGCAAAATAGGAAATGCAAATGGTGAAGGGTAAATTTGGAATTTGTTTCCAAAAAGGACATTTTGGTATTAATTGAAATGGATTAAAGTAAACTAAGACTTTTAATTACTTAAGGATATTTTGGTAATTATGGTGGTTAGGTTAGTGAGGATATTATTTTATAATTAAGAATAAATTAGAAAAGAGAATAATGCTGGATTATTAAGTGTAAATGGATCAAAAAATTGTGCAAATTAGTCTAATAGAATTTTTTAAATTTTACGTCTAAAGGTTCGATTAAGGAGTAAATTGGACTATTAATTAGTTGAGTCCAAAATTGAGTTAAGAATAACCTTGGATTTTACTTTTAAAATAGATTATTTCTTTTTTATTAATAAATTATATTTTGAATTAGTGATTAATTAAATTAATGATGAATGGTTTCATACATGAATTACAAGGTGTTTCATGATTATATTTTGATATATTGAGATGTATTGATTGCTAATTCAGAGAAAATTTGTTATTAAATAGAGACGAGTTAATAATATGTTGTGAATAACTAGTGATAATCGACAACCAGTAACTTACCTAGGATAAGTTACATTCGATGGTCATTGATTGATAGGTTGTTTAGAGATAAGTGAGGGTGGCTAAGTGTTTGTTCGTGGAGCAGATATTAGGGCATCTTAAGTCTCAAAAATGTCCTGTGTCAATGGCTAGGTACCGAGGTATTGTGAGTCTTGGGGATATTCTATATCGATGACTAGGTACTGGAGTAGTACCATAGTACTAAGAGAGATTGAGAAATTGAGGTATTCTGTGCCGATATTTATACATTTAATTACAATTCCACTTGATAAGAGATTATTGATGAATAGAGATGAGCCGACAAACTATTGAATGTAAGCCTAATAGGTTAAGCAGCCCCGAAAATTCAGATAATTGTGGGATAATTCATAAATGACATTTATATATTGATATTTGTGTTAATTATTATTTGGTAAAATTTTGAGATGTGTTTTAATTGTTCACATTAGAATGAATAATGATATGTCTCTTTGTATTATACGAATGTTTTAATCACTTGACTAAGTTTTATAATTATTTATTGAGTTATTTAATTTTAAAGGTATGGTAGCTATCTCTACTTAGTAGGCAACTCATCCTCTATTCTGATTGTTTTTAGGAGATCAAATGATTGCCAATAACCTTAGTGTACAGAACTAACATAGTAAAAATTAGGTGAAGCCAAACAGGTTAATTGAGTAAAGTTATTTGACAATTTGGATAATTATGTTGTATAGAATATTTATGTGTTTGACAAATAATCCTTTCTTTTGGAATGAACGAGGAATTTGATGATTAATTGTATGTTTTGGAAAATATTTGGATAGTTGTGGATTAAGAATTTAGATAGGGTAACATAATATAGCAAAGAAATAACGTCCGGGAATGGACTTATTAATAGCAACAACACACAATGAAAAGCAAAAAGCGATACGACAAGAAAGTGGACGTAGAGAGACGACAACTCTAACACTGGTTTCACGAAGGTGAAATGATATGGCGATGGACAATATAAGGTCTGCGTGGGAAATGATGTAATGTTAATTTTAGTGGAAAGATGAGGGATGATATGAAGAAGGTACTAAGCGCAACTCATGTAGTTTATTGACTGTAGCACCAAAACCCTCGGACATGTCGAGGTCTTCTGGTTTCATGCCATTAGGGAGTTTCCAATCAAAATGGAATAGTAAATTGGCCAGTAGAAGTTCAACCGTAACTTCACCAAGTGACACACCGGGACACATCCTCCTTCCAGCACCAAATGGAATGAGTTGCATGTCTGTTCCCCTGTAATCAACCGAACTATTAAGAAACCTATCCGGATAAAACTTCCCAGGATCAGTCCAGTAACTTGGATCTCTCGCCAGTGCCCATGCATTGATAATGACATGGGTTTTGGGTGGTATATCATATCCATCAATTACCACTTTCTCTCTATTTTGCCTTGGCATTAGAAGAGGACCAGGAACGTGCAGTCTAAGTGTTTCTTTGATTACTAATTGCAAGTACTTCAACTTATGCAGGCCGTCTTCATCTACACTTCCTTTCCGATCGAACACTTCCCTCACCTCTGCTTGTGCCCTTTTCATCTCATTTGGATTTTTAATCAACTCCGCCATTGCCCATTCCACAACTGAACTTGTTGTGTCAATCCCAGCCAAAAACACATCCTATTGAACAGAAACCAATAAAAACTCAGACTGAGAGCATGCATGCATGTTCCACATTTTCATTTTTCCTTCGTTTCTAAAATATACTACTTGATTAAATTATTATTTTTATCAATTACTAAAAATACAATTAAGTAATAAATTACAATCAATTATACCTTCATGCTCAATAATTTCACAAGATTATGAAAGTGATATTTTTGCAAATGAAATGTAAATGGTTTTTCTTAAAACCACCGATACCAAAAAAAAAATTTTAATGTTATTTAGCTACTAGAACAAGAGTT